>VACF01001042.1:0-36946 GCA_006891605.1 Pleurozium schreberi | reverse complement strand
GGACTTTGGAGATCGCCCAAAAAATTCGCAGGTTTTCGGCCCTGAGGATAAGAAATGAGCTCTATCAGTTTGCCCACCAGCTGAGAGACCATTAGCCTCTTCAAGGACTCTGGAGATCGCCCAAAAAATTCGCAGGCAAGCGCTGGCTATGTCACCTCAACGGTGGATTCGTTGAGGTTGCTTTTCTGGGAGTCTACAAGTAGGGATTTCATCTTCAACTTGTATCAATAGACGATGCCAGGGCAATGGAAAGAAGTGAGATTGCTATGCTAAGAAATGAGATTGCCGGTGATCTTGCCACGTGAGTGTGACTGCTAGTATTGACATTGCTCTACATGTTGGGACCGGACTTTGCTGATTCCCTCTCTAGTTTGCGTGGTCTGGGGAGGTTGAGAAAAGCTTCACGGGATGAGGAAGGTGATGCAGAATCCATAAGAAGGTTGTTGGCAGAAGAATGTGTGCTCTTCGGGTTGCTTAATGATATTGATAGRAAAGCATCTGGGTTAGCAGTCAAGTGGGGGCGTAGTTGTCGATGACGAGGGTCCTCTGAGGTTTCCATCGCAGTTGCTTAGGCAGTTTCTATTTCGTGAGCTGTGCTTTAGTAAAGGACTCCACTTCTGAGTCTGCAAAGGAAGCCCCAATCACACCTTCCTCCAAAAAATTGCTCATGATTTTTTTATTAAAGATTTTGTGCAAAGGTGACCATTACAAATCTCGATTTTTTTTTTAGTGAACCTGAAATACTCTAGATCTTGAGGGATAAATCACATTGGAATTCATTTCAAAAAATTGTAGAGTAGGGAATCAATTGTAGAGTACGTTTTGGGAAGTTGCAAATTGATTATGGTTATATATGTTATGGTAATTTGCCTAAATATTATTTTATGACTTCAATTTTAGATTTGATATGTAAAAAGTAGATTTTGAAAGACTTCTAATCTCTTTCATAGGTTTCACACCCTGTTGATCAAACATCATAATTTTTCAATCTATAAGTTATATTGTTGTGTTTTTATTGCTTATGTGATTCACAATACCTCTAGTTTGAATTCAACTGGTCACAATCTTAAGAAAATTGATAAAAATAATCAAAACTAGGGGTTCTATTTAGTTTCGAGCAAACTCCAAGAAGCTCAAAAAACGGCTTAGGCATTTAGAAATTCATATGTTTTATTGCATATACCAATTAATATTTTTTGAGTATATATAATTGTTCTTAATATATACCAATTGGAGTAGAAACTACACACTAGAAGCTTCATTTTGTTACTATTGCTCAAAAGCAAAGAAATCACCTTAACATCCTAGAAAAAACAACTCATGAGTTGAATTTTATCCAATAATGTAGATACAAAAAAATTGGATGTAAACAATCCATTCTTCAACACAAAAAGACTCTTTGACTATTGTATGGATACTATTTGTTACTAGCATCSTTACAAGGTTTGTGACTTTCAAAGCTATGTACTAGCTTCGTATTAAGGACGAAGGATAGACCACATTTTTAACCGAGGAAGGACGCCACTGACACTAAATGTGCAATGAATGACAAGGAATTCTCTTGTGCAGGACAGAAGTGCAACTATTCATCCTTGGAATTTTGTGTAGAAAGTGGAGAACCTCTACAATAGCTTGACTTTCAAAAAGTGCTTTTGGATTTTTTTTTAGACATGATGTCACATGGTATTAAAATGAAAGATTTCTAGGGTCACCCCTGCATCCTTCTAGGGTTAAAATTGTAAAGACTTATTACAATGTGCAATTTAGAATAAAACTTTAATGATGACTCTCAAGAAACAGTTGTAAAATACAATCCATATATCATATCAATACAATAAGATCGACCAACATACAAACCAATATTTTTCAATAAAATTTGAAGCCAAAAATTGAAAATTCCTTCTAAAATTGAATATTGTGATTCCCACAAGAAATTTTCCCTTGAAGTTCAAAACGTGAAGATCTAATCAAAGTGGTTTTTGAAGATTTTTATTTTACTTCTTTATTCAAGTCATTTTTAAAGGATCATTTTTAGAGCTAAACAAGTTATTTTTTTGAAGCCAGACCTACTCATACCTATTGAATAATCAAATGTTTCCAAAGCAAAGCATGCTGAACAAACATTAAAAGATTAACAAAAAAATCTTCAAAAAAATAGTGATGGATGAAACAATATATTTGTAAGTGTTTGGCATCCATTGTTCACAATTCAAACGCTTGGTTGGTTGGTCCTTTAGAGGTTAAATAATATTTTGCATATTTTGGAAGAATCAAACATGCTCTTTAGTTATGCTAAGCTTAGTAATACAAACCTTCTTCCAAAACAGGGCATTTTGGGAGAAAACCTGGCAGGGACAAAATTATGCAAATTTTCTTCCATATTTTGGAATTACAGACCCAAATTAGAAGAAAACAGAGGTCACAAAATCCAAAATTTCAAAGCTCCAAAACAGGGAGGCAGATTTCCAAAATTTAAAGTCATCCCAGTTCCCCATGCGGCGAGGGGAAAAAAAAATCTCACCCCACATGGAAGTTGTCTTAGAGAAAACATCAGTAAGCTTATTCGTAGAGAAGGCCACCCATCCCAAACTGGATAGATCACCATTTTCAAAAAATTGAAGGCTAAACTGAAGCAGTGCAAATCTAAAGTAGGAGCCGCAACTACTGTTACTTACGTGGCAGTAAAGTGGTACATGGGTGTCCAGCTCTGTGACCTCAAAAGCTTAAGCGAGGTTTAAGGCTGAAGCAAAGCTGCTCAGCCTTCCGAGTTTTGAGTGTACACCCACCACCACCCCCACGGCCGCTGTAGAAGTCCCTGTGTCAACAAGAAATATGCATCAACATGTTCTTCAAATCCCATGACTTAACACTTAGACTTACACGGGTTTCAATCGAAAGCTACAGACTCTACCTACAAGGAATGTACAAATGAGTATGATGAGGTGCAGCCTCGGTATGTTTCAGCTGATGAGTCCGCCATGAGTATCTATTACATGTTATGAATGGTATCTATCACACATAAATGAACAAATAAGTTGCCCGACGGAAGGGGATTTGATCATCATCCACTTGTCGAACTCGGCTTTGGTCATCCACTTGTTCCAGACCACAAATCAAACCGCTTTGCTTCTTACAAAATGCCTTCACAGCCATTCTACGACAGCCTCCTTGCTATACGACAGTGTAGGACCTGGAAGAACACATAATCAGGCACGCAATTCTGTTTCAGAAAAGCAAGAGAGGAAATTGTAATTGTACATTAACAAAGAGGACTAAGACTCACAGATTGCAAGGATATGAGACTGCTTGTAAAATATGGAGCAAGGTGAAGGTGACGAGAGAGGCATGGATGTATACTGACCTTCACTCGAAAATCTCCATTTGAGTTTGAGGGTGAATTCGTAAGGCAGCACCAGAAAATAGGTGTAGCCCCTACCATTTTTCACAACCAATGCATCGACCATTGCAGGGTTAGCTATCCCAGCAGTAATCAGAACCGGCTTGATAAATACAAAATCAGGTTCACCATGTCAGTCTCCTCTTTACCACCTCCACACAAAATGACTTGGCAACCATGCTTGGTGCATAAGAACTCGCACTTGGAAGTTTCCAAACTTCCATCGATAGTGAAGAACTCTCCTCCAGTGACGAAATCTCCTCATATCCATATGTACCCTTGATTGCCAACTTTTTGTAACTCATGAGCACTATCTAAACTGTGCAGAAAACTAATGAACTTCACCCACCCACTATCAAATGAATGCACATCCCTAAATCGACATTATGAAACAACCCCGAAACAAGTGAAGACCAGAAATGGAAGCATCCAGAAGCATCCAGAAAGTCCTGTTTCCAGAGCTGCGATGTGAACGATGCCTAAGACTCGAAGAGAGATATTCGCCGGTGGATTCGTTTCGGGATCTCATCTATGGACTGGGGAGTAGAGTAGAGTACTGTTCTCGGTCAAAACAGAGCCCTGCTTCAACATTTGTATACGCGGCGACAGTACAAAGTAAAAGTTAGTGGCAGCCACGATACCGCTGGAGCTTTGTCACTCTGGTTAGGTGGCGACCCGGCCTGTGTTTGTTGGTTTGGCCATTGATTTGAGCCCATATTGCTTTTGCCACTTGCCGGCGTCTTGCCACATCGTCCGCACCATTTCCTCGTCAGTCTTGTAACATTCGCTTGTACCTTCATTTGGTACCGGTAGTTTGTGTGTGCGGTCTTTGTCTCGTTGGGATGGTCGACTTTTTTAGTGACAGATGTGTTTGATCGCTACATTGATAACTGCAATTTTGAAAACGAACTTGAGTTAGTGTTGACCGCGTCTTAGAGGTGCGTGATTTCTTTCTTGTCGTTGCCTGCAATTTCGCGAGGAGCTTCGTTTGTGTGATTGTGTAGATTTGTGGGATGTGGAAGATTTGTGAGATTGCTGTTGTGATGAGCGGTGTTTTGAGTTTTTCGTCACTTTCGCAATGCGGAAGCTGTGCATCGTTTGTTGTACTGGGATTTGTGCGCTCGTTTAGTACAAGAGTAGTGAGCCCGTTTAGTAAAAGAATTGGGAAGGGTGAAATCCTGGTTGTGGTCTTGGCTAGGGAGTTTTTTTTGGGGGGGGTAGTTTGTGGGTTTAAGAGATCAAGATTTCGTCGATTTCGCGTGTGTTGCCATTCTCTGAAACCATGACTTCATAGTCGGCACCGTCTTGTTGTCTTCCTCGTACATCTTGGGTGTGTTTTTCTTCCTCGTCTCGTCCCTTCGAGCTTTGCTCGTTGGGATAGTCGATGAGAGTGGCATTCATGTGGCAGATGCGGACATCAGTAGGTGCAATTTTAAGAATTAGTTTTGATCGTGTGCGTTTATTTACATTGCGACGTCACGAGGACCTCGTTTTCTCAGATTGTGTAGATTGCTGCTGTAGGTCTGTTTTTCAAAGGGAGATTAGTGCGCTCGTATAGTACAGAAATAGGCGAATTGTGAAGCTCGAAAACCTGTTTGGGGTTTTGGGTGGCGGTGATTTTCTGAGAGTTTTGGCAGTTTAGAGATTGAGGTTTCATGGAATTCGGCACTTTGCTCTAGMTAATCTCATGCTCTTCACTTTCGTTGCTCTGTCTCTAGGGATTGATTGAAAGTGCACAACAGAGCTTGGAAATTTCGGCAATTGAAGAAATTGGTATTGATTAATTCCCTTTTGGGGACCAGCAGCCATGCCTATCGATGCAGCAGCAACCGCGAGTGCTCCATCGTTGGTGACAGTTCCGCAAGCAACAAGCATTATTCTGTCCATTGCGAAACGATTGTCACCTGTGACAGTTCCTCTACATGATGCAATTGGTACTRTTCTGGCGGAGGAYATCGTTGCTCCGGAGCCCCTTCCACCATTTCCAGCGTCAATCAAGGTAAGTGATGGCTGTGAAATTTGGGATTCTTCATTTTGGGATTCCTCATCACATTTGAAMTGTTTTGGCTAAGAACCGACTGATTTGGTTATGCAGGATGGTTATGCCGTGGTGGCAGCGGATGGACAAGGAGAGTATCCAGTTGTAGCGGCAGCTAGAGCAGGAGATGATTGCTCTCAGCTTCACTTAGAATCTGGCACTGTGGTCTACATCACAACAGGAGGTGGTATACTAACCTCCCTTTTTTTCCTATTTGTCTGAGTTTCCTATTCAAAAGAATTTATAAAGAGTTTCAAAAGAGTTTATATACCTYATGATAAGCAAGAATCTGTAAAGAGAGTGCTTATAATAAGAAAGAATACTTTTGAGTCTGAGCCTTTGTGCTTTGATTCCGTTCTCGAGGTGCAAAGTGGCATTTTCCGCTTGTGTCGGAGTTCTTGAAAATTGATACTAAGAATCCCTTGTGAATTTGAGCTAATCCTGCAATTTAGTAACACTTGGGKTTWRGGKTTWARGKTTTTARGGGTTAAAGTGCAGGAAGGAAAGCGTGATTGAGGATGTGAGTACGAAATTGCGAAACATGTGTAGTGGCAGTTGAAGTATGTTCATTCTTTCTACAGACACAATAGCTTCAAGTTTCGAAGACATTAAACGAATCAAATTATGGACTCTTTCTAAACATTGTTTTTGATTTGCAATCAGGACCCGTGCCAGAGGGTGCTGATGCAGTCGTGCAGGTTGAGGACACGGAGGTTATTGAAGACAAGACGGGAAATGGTGTTAACAAGATTCGAATATTGGAAGCTGTCACAAAAGGTCATGACATTCGGCCTGTGGTAATACTTCTAACTCAGATCACCAGCATATCCTTTGTTAGTGTGTAGTGAATTTGTGACACTGGAACWTTTGACAGAGTGATTCATCTGAGCATGTATGGGTGATGCAGGGTTTTGACATTGCCCAGGGTGCTACTTTACTTAAAGAAAATGAAAGAATAGGGGCGGGAGAAATTGGTTTGCTGGCTACAGTTGGTGTTTCTCACGTGAAGGTAACAATTCTCTTCAGTGTCGTTACTTGATTCATCATAACCTTTAAGTGACCAAATGACTGCTTCTGCATCTATTGGAGGTGGAATAACTCATTTACGGTTCTTAAAGGAACGTAACAATCGTATTAACAGAAATAGGAGATCATGACCTASWTTTTTWGATTGATGSRAATAGTTTTGGAARTGACACTAATTTAGTASTACACTCTTCATTCTATTTTGTGTGGACCTCATTRTTTTGATACTACSACWCTATTTCAGTTGTTGCGTTGTGGTGGCAGGCCCTTSAAAAGCTGTGGTCCCCTCAAATTCTGTGACTTTTATTGGTTTCATCAATTTATTGGCRATATTGTTTTATAACCACACTAWGTAGAATGAAGAGTGTAGCTTATAAAGTGAACTTTCTGTTGTTGGTGTGGGCACATAGGGGTTGAATACGATACTACTCTGTATGCATTGATGCACCTCCTTTATTTTTGTAGGTCTGTCTTGCATATGGAAGATACTTAGAAACGTTGTGCAGGTATACCGTAGACCAAGGATAGCAGTAGCTTCAACYGGTGATGAGCTGGTAGACCCGATCGCGGGCACCCGTTTGGGAAGAGGTCAGGTGAGACTGTATTTCTTTTGTTGTTTCTATCTGATATAAGTTTTTTTATTCTCGGCGTCAGGCTTGTGTGAAATGATATTCCTAATGCAAGTCGAATTTGAACGTCCTTGAATTCGGCATATACCCATAAGGCTTCTCCATTGATAATGTTAACAGTGTCGTGGTTTACGTTCTTACATTTGAGTTATTTGTAAAGTCCCCCCCCACTTTGGGCATGACTTTTTTTGAAGTTGAGAAGGCAACTATAGTTGAAGCGTCAAACTTTTTTGCAAGATACTTATGTCACACGACTTCAAAAGTGGGGACCAAACTTTTTTAGGGACCATTTTGATGGAAAAATAAGTTTCATACCCACTTTTATTTCGACTTTTTTAACTCAACCGGCTTTTTCACAAAATTCATAGGTTTAAACCCCGGTTTAGTGTACTTTACGAATAACTCAATTGTGTGGAAAATATATGGTCCTATTTTAATCCTAGCTACCTGTGGGTTGCAGATTCGAGACTCAAATCGTGCTATGCTCCTAGCAGCATGCAAAGAACACGATTGTGAAGTCATTGACTTGGGTATTATCTCAGACATTGAGGCAGAAGTGAGCCACATGCTAGACAGGGCTCTAGCCTCSAATGCTGATATGCTAATCAGTTCTGGTGGGGTATCCATGGGTGATAAGGATTTTGTGAAACCGTTGCTTGAACAACGTGGCAAGGTGCATTTCAGTAAGGTAAACCATTTGAAGATGAGTATAAAATTCAATACAGATAACAGATATTTAATCATGTGCTTTATCCACGTAGAAGTATTATTTGGGAGTGTAATTATGAAAAGTCTGTGTCCATTCTATTTTCCAACGTAACAATCTTGAGGAGTTGTCTAAAAGTTGGAAGTGCCTTATGTGGTCACTAATCACTCCATCACTATCATGTAACATGTAAGACATTGATTGTGGCCCAGATCTCACAAAACTAAGAAAACCACTATGGGGCCACTTCATAGGTGACCACTATGGAAGAAATAACCACAATGGGCTGTCTTACCTTACTTCCAAAAGTCAATTGTCCAAGGATATGATCTTTTTCTTTGGGTACATTTTGTTGTTGAATTATTTCAACTCCAAGAGACATCGAAGCAGCCACTTCTGGCCATAATTTAGGATATTCAGGAATCACCCAGTTTTCACTTCAATTATGTGAAGCTGAAGCATCCTTCTTGTATGCTCATCCTCTTTAGCTTGGACTTCAAATTAAACAGAGAAATGTGATTTGGTTAGCAATGTCGAGGGGCTTTACTTTCACGCCCGGAGCTGGACTCGGGAGAATTTTTGCTTGCTGTGTCATTGTAACGATTAATTAGAAATTTCAGTGCAAGGAAGTTTTGCAAGAAAGTATTACCATCCTGATGTCGTTCTTACGTTTCGTGTTTGTACGTCTCAGTGGTCCGAGGGCAGTGGAAGTTATAAACGGCGTCGCAGAACGTCTTGGAGGGGCGTCAGTGGTGGCCACCTCGGTTGTGCCTGACTCTGTGGAGGCAATTCAGGAAGTGTTGAAGAGGTGGAGTGATGTCGACCATGTCAACCTTATTCTTACAACCGGTATATACTCTCAATGTCCCTTCACTTGCACCGTTTTTCCTGGCTGCGATCTCTGTGTCCTATTATGGTATGGAGGCCCAGTACTCTGAATGGCTTTCAGCTGATTTTACTGGTTTCCATCAATAGAATGAATGGCATGTTTTGGGTGTGTCTTGTTTCACTTCAAAAGGATTCCAATACACCGAAATACATATCATTTGGATGTTGTATGAATAAATTGTAAATCTTCAAAGTTTTGTTCATAGGGTGAGCAACAGTTTTGTTCATGTGGGTAGGTAGATTACTTTCGGAACTCTCTTGCTTCTAGTTGAACTCTTGAAACATAATTGTTTGTGTTCATACCAGCTGGACACAATGAATAATTAGAGGAGTGGAAGTGTGCAGTCAATGGTGTGTGTGTGTGTGTGTGTGTGTGTGTGTGTGTGTGCAAGCTGTGGTCCTCTTTTTTGTGCATGGTATTTTAAAATTGGTGGTGGTGATGGCAGGTGGGACTGGCTTTACACCTCGGGATGTGACTCCAGAAGCAACACGGCCACTAATACAGAGAGAAACGCCAGGCATTACCCAAGTTATGCTTCTAGAGAGTCTAAAGGTATCGTTTCTCTCAACTTACTGTGCTGCTCTTGAAGGCCGGGATCTCAAGCCTGTGCACATATATCCATCCGAGGCTTCTTTATTTATTTCCGTGTTGTTGATAATATTATTACTCAAGGTGCGTGTCTGAGGGCTTGATTTTTAGTGCGTGTATTTTTTTCTTTTACAGGTAACCCCTACCGCAATGCTCTCACGGGCAGCTGCTGGAATTCGAGGATCCACCTTGGTAAGCGAGCAATTCACAAACCTACTTGTGCATCCTCACTTTGGAAAACTTTAGCGATAAACTTCCATTCCATCAAGAAGATTGAAGTAGGTTTATATGTAAGCAAAACACATGCGGAGTATTTCTTCTTTGGTTTAAGACAGTAAACCTATTTTCGTGGGGACCTTTTGCTGTCGGTAGGTCATGAATAGGCCACAAGTGAAGTAAGTGGTACTAATAAGGAGTATTTTAGAATCTAGCGAACATGACAATGTAATAAAAGATGAAGAATTGTAGCCTGCTCACCTTGTGAGCTAAACTTCAAGAAATCATTGCTTATTCATGAGGTATACAAATAACACATATTTAGTCCATTAGAATCTTCTTGATTATGAGAACAAGAAATCACCAGACTAAATAAACAAACAGAAACTAAAGTTCGAAACCCCTTCAAGTAAAAGATACCAACCACTCAAAATCCACCTTCCATGTTTTAGTAGCAGCTATTTATACCTCCCCAAGAGTTGCGGAATTAATGCAATAAACGAGCCTTTTTCTTATTGGTTCACCCATGCTAATAGCAGTAAAGGTTGTACTGAGTGATTCAAAATTTTGTACACTAACCAGGCATGAACTTTCAAATGAATTCCAGATTATCAACATGCCAGGCAACCCCAACGCTGTAGCCGAGTGCATAGCAGCGTTGATGCCCGCTTTGCCTCATGCGTTGAAGCAACTGCGAGGAGACAAGCGGGAGAAGCACCCCAACCATGTGCCCCATGCTGCTGCACGCCCACCGGCCAATCCTGATGTTTGGACTACCAGCTTCATGGCCTCCTTGGAGGCTCAGCGGCAGCAACAACCTGAAGGCCCTCTCGTTGACAAGCCTTGCAACTGTTCCATTCAAGACTGATCAGCGTTCATGTCTTTTCGTGATGTAACAGTATCCAGGTTATCATGAATAGCAGGAGTTTCAAGGAATTTCACAGTAAGAAATTTTTTAATATTTGGCTACAGACTCTTTTTATGATCTGACGTAATCCTAAAGAATTCCAAGTGCAGACTTCGTTCTTCAAACTCAAGTATGCTTTAGGTCTTCGTTCTTCAAACTCAAGTATGCTTTAGGTCTTCGTTCTTCAAACTCAAGTATGCTTTAGGNAGGTCTTCGTTCTTCAAACTCAAGTATGCTTTAGGTCTTCGTTCTTCAAACTCAAGTATGCTTTAGGTCTTCGTTCTTCAAACTCAAGTATGCTTAAGGTCTTTGTTCTTCAAATTCAAGTATGCTTAAGGTCTTTGTTCTTCAAACTCAAGTATGCTTAAGGTCTTCGTTCTTCAAACTCAAGTATGTTTAAGGTGGGTACACCCAAAAGCACAGCTGACCTTAAAGCGCCATCTACAGTCCATGTAGATTTCCAAAATCAATCGTGTACACATATTGTAGAAGGCGCTTTCAGAAACAAACTTTGACCCTTTAATAACTTTTGCATATTGTATCCAAATGCTACGTTTTTTGGTGCATTGGACTGTGCTTTCATTTGCCAACAAGACTATATGATATTCTGATCAGCCTAGTACCTAGACACAGTACCAATTTGTGGCACTTTTGGGTGTACCCACCTTAATTGCACAATATGCTTAATTGCTCAATATGCCTTGTAAATTCTAATGGGATTGTTTGAGAATATGGACTGTAGCTAGTAAGAATATGAGTACATCACTAGAATATTTTCAGTATGAGAGACTTTACCAATATGTTGGGACTCTGTACACAAAGCTAGTTGTACCGGCTGTACTGTTCTAGTGCGGGATGCTGAACTACTGCTGATCTACTGCTGGATGCTGAACTTGCTTGCTGTGTAGTGCATGATTGTTTATTGGCTCTGGACCAAAAGGGGAGAAGGCTTTGCATTGATAGATGCTCTACTTTGAGAGAATTGGAGAGCCTAAAAACAGATTTCTGAAGCGACCTCATAATGTACCTGGAAAATATATGGAAACCCTCGGTCCATGGGAAGCTAAAGCCCTATTACAAGCCGTCTTGCAAAACCACAAGGAACTCCGCAACTGAATGAGCAAAAAGAATCAAATCACTCCAGAAGTCCATAAACCCATGGTACAGTATTCCCTATTTGGGTTGACATTCAAAAATGGAGMAATGCTYTTCAGAATCAATGCATCAGTGTGTGGATTCACAGCTCCTCTAGTTCGCTCTCACCCGTCTAGGGCATTTTAGTCTCCTTGTGCAACCTGAAACACAGAAGATGCACGAAATGAAAATTATTTGGAGTTCAACAACGAATTAGTATGCAACAATGGTGGAAAAATTCAGACATAAAATAAAGTGAACAAAACATAATAAGGATTTTCTAAGAACTAGATGCTCATCGTGTTTCGCAGAATTTGTAAGTCCCACATGTTCTAAACACCGAATATAACACAAAATAGTGCTTTTAATGACTAAACTAMAGGCAACAGACAAAACCTTGGTAAGAAGTGGCAGAACATGCTCGCTCCATTCATCGTCCCAACGAGATGATGACCCAGATGCAAGTGCACCACGCCTCAGTGTATCCAGAAGATTGCAAGCGTCTGGAAAACCTTTGAACAAATCCTGTAGTAACATATAAATGAGTCATGTATACATCTATTATTGGTAGTACATTAGCACAGAGCCAACACACCAGGGAAAGCACAAAACTTCGATGGCTTTAGATGATGAGCAATAACATGATGCGACGTTTCTATAAAAAGGCGGGATATATTATTCATGAATGAGCCTCATCCCAGGCGATGAGGTTCAGTAGTACGTACCATTAATTGATCCGCCAACTCGGAAGATGAGGAAAACAAGAGGCCATTTTGACGATCCACCACCAACTCCCCAATACTGCTCAGACAATCATCCATGGGACACTAAAAGCCCGAGGCGTACCAGGAGTAGATCTTCACAAAAGGATGGCTTGAGCCAAGAGACAGTGCTAGTAGAGTAAAGCCAAAATTGTGCCAGTCTATAACGAAAGCAGCCTGGCGGAGCCAACAGGCAATCCTCACTACAGTCAACGTTGGAATCGATGGTGGGTTCTGTTGAACACAAACATAAAACAAATCACAAAATGAAAATATATAGAAAGTTGAAGCAGTAAACACTTCAAATAAAACAGACAAATATAACTCATTTATCGCAAACTACATACCTGTACCAGAAAGAAGTCTGGAGCGGGTATTTGAACGCACAGGACCCAGAGGAGCGTTGTGAATTGTATCATCAATTTCAAAGGCAAGAGCAGTATGTACAGTAGCCTTGAAAGGCCTTGTGGAAAAGGAGAGTTCTGCATTCAAGAAAAAAAAAGTACTAAAACTCAGACCCTTTATATAAACACATCAACAACTGAAATAATCCAGATCTCTAACTCCTGCGGCCTAAACGACTTCATCACAAACGAAGACCAACAACAGTGAGTTTAATGAAACCCTGGTACGTACGCTCCCCTGACAATACTTTCGAGCATGATCATGAGTATGTTCATATTTTCATTAGGCAGAATTAACTAAAGCAGATCGCAAAAGAAGGGAGTTAGTGATAAAATGACCATAAGGTGAAGGTGAATGTGTGGATGTTGCAAAAGTCCAGCGTGAGGTTCCGTTCCTAATACACAGTGAAAACACATTAAGAGTCAGTAGAAGTGCAGTGCACTATATGTGCGCTTCAGTTGCTGCATATAAGAAAAAGAAAAAATGGTCATGATCTTGAGGAAATCCCCATAGCAGTTGAAAGACGAAACTCTTACCTGCAAATGCCACCACATCAACGTCCAGGCCAGCCTACGGAGGAACACCAGTATTTCAATACTCTCGCATCAAATACTCTTTGCAGTGTCAACATTGTCCATGTCTTCTAAAGTCATTGAATGACTCGCTAAGCACTAGTGACGACAGGTAGAGATGCAATTTGCGTCACTTGAAGCATTTTAAAACATGTGGGGAGTGTGATTATAACACGATGTTTAGAGCTCTGGAGACCAAACGAGGGTACAAGAGCCAAAGTCTCTTATGATCATTAAGTGAGAAATGAACGATGATTTCTTCTACAATCAATGTATGATGATTTCATATACAATCCTTCAAAGTGGGAGGTAGAGTACATCACTATTTCACAGTCGACAATCCCATTCCATTCCAAGTCCAGAGGCCATAGACATTATTAACCAAGTGATGCTTACATCAATCGAAGGTCCACCAAGTGAATTGGAAGAGATAAGCTACTCTTTCAATAAGAAAMGAAATCAGCTCCCTAACGATTCTAGCATCCTCACCCTTACCAATCCGCAACACCAAGAAAACACATTTCACTCCAAACCACAATATCGAATCACGTAAAAACCTACCCTAATCTACCTCTCCATTCAAGTCAAATCAAAAGCTGCTAAACACGCAACACAAAGACCCTTCCTACTCCTCAAACTATACCTGACGAGCGAGAGACAGAGCGTGATACTGCATCCGCGGACTCCGCCCCAAGTCTCCCATCACCACTACCGCTGCTCTCCGCCGATTCCTCGTCCTCTTCCGCTTCCCAAACCACGATCGGAGGGCTGATCCGCAAYCGAGTGTCTCCTTGTGCGGCTCCGCATCCTCGTCCTCCATGGCCAGCCAGCCAGCTAGCTCGCTAGGGTTGCACGAAACCCTAGAAAAATTTAGAGGTGAACAACCGGAGAATTGGCGACTGCTGTKGTAGAGAAAACTGTCGCGCAACGCAGAATAAATTACAAATGTGATGTGCGATTACAAAGGAAAACTACAAAACAGAAGTGTGGGATTTGGTGAAAAATTGAAGAGGAAGATGAGCACCAGCTGAAAGCTTCAAGAGAGGAGACAGCTTCGCTCTGGAGGCGGACTTCGCCGTTCTCCAGTCAGCATGGGGCTGTTGGAAGTCACGAATTCTGCTGCAAGTGTTTGCACTTCGCAGGAGTTTCTTTCCAAATTGGGTCTCCCACGGGCTGAGCCTCAAACCTTTGACTCCCCAAAAAAATCAGCTATGAGCACCTAAAAGTGTCACTTTGGGGGGTCCCACAATCCAAAAATAAAATTGGATGGTGAGTTTGTCAATGAACTAAAGAGCAAAATGCATCCCAAGTGGTTTTGTAATTTTTTTGACATTCAAGTAATATTTTACAAATATCCATTCAAAGTTGATTTTTTTCTATAGGGCGAGGGTGGACTAGTCCCTTCGCTCGCGGACACTCCAAGTAATTCCAAGGGTGCAAGTAAAATAAAAAAGCCTCCAATTTCGGGCTTGATTAATTTATCTTGTATAGCTTTCCTAGCTAATTTGTAGCCTTTGATTGCAAATGTGAATTTGAAAATTCAGAATTTGAAAATTCTATTATGCAAGGAAAATAAAAAATTTCAAGGTTTTTCCGATTGGCTGAGCGAGGAGGTCAATTCACCCCGGCCAAATATAGGGTCTCCACAAAGAACATTAGATTCACTTGAATGAAAATCCTTTAATCCTTAGGAATCATCCCTTTTGGTATTGTGTAAATCATTGGTTTAAGAAAAATCCAAAAGCACTCATTGGAAGTCAAACTACTATATATGACCCCTTTTTTCACACAAAATTCTAGGGATGAATAGTTGCACCGTACTTTTGTCTTACATAGAAGGATTCTTTGTCATTCATTGGCCGATACACAGCCAAAGCATCCTTCAAGGGTTGACGACAAAATGTCTCAACTCTCATTCATTGCTTCAAAAAAGCCCTCACCTTTAGTTTAGGGTTGTTTTTGGAAAGTTGTGTTTTTGATTCAAATCCATTTTTTAGGTGTTGAAAAACATAAGGTTTTAAAATTGGGTGTACATACCTTATTCTAGTGTACTAACAAGTTTTAAACAATCACATGTACCAAAAGATGCAATCAGGCAAAAGTCAAATTTTACAAAATTTCTTGAAGATTTTCTATTTTATAGAGTATATTTTATTCTTGAAAAAGAATCAATTTTCCTAAAACGTTGTGACAATTACTTTTTAGATTTATTTTCATTGGCAATCTTCAAATATAGTCTCTATGAAAAAAAATTTTAGTGCTTAAAAGTTTGGGGAGCGCAATTTTGGACTTACCATGGTGATTTTTGCGTATTGGGCATAGAAGTTCTATACAGTAAGATTACACCAAATTTTAAACACTTTCTACAATCCACCTTTGTAGATTCTTTCTTGCCTAAAATGTATTACTTCTATTTATCAAAGCCTAAGTTTGCTGTTGAATACACTTATTTTCAGCACCTTAAAATTCTATATTTTCTTCATAAGGTGTTTAAAAATGCATATGGAGGGATTCCAAAATACAATGTTGACATCTAACAAGATACAACAATAATTAAGACAATTATTTAGTTGTAAGATCTATGCTTAATATCTAATTTGGACACATTTAAGTGTAGTAACTTTAATGATAAAAGCTTATTTTCATGTTGAATAGGATCCAATGACACATTGTAGTAGGGGAATATCTCTAGAATGAAAAATAGAACTTCTACATATGAAGCTCTAGGAGATGATTGTACCTTGACCAAAAATTATTACTAACAACAAAAATTACTCAGACTTTTGTCAATTAACCCCTAAAGTTCCAAGTGTCCCCTTCAGGGACAGTTGGGATTTCAGGCAGGCTTGTGTGATCTCAATTTTTGACATAATTTTTTGAAACTTTTGTTGATGATAGAAAACCACATTAGTTTTCTGAAAATATAATTTTTGTCTCTATCAATGCCCGAGGGCAAAAGTTATGCCATACTATGCATAAATTTAAGTTCGTCGGGCAGAACACAAAAATCACAAAAATATGATTTTTTTTATTTTTCATTTTTTTTTCTCAAAGATTATATTTTTGTGTACATTTGAAGCTTTTATTCATTCTATTTGGCCTAATAATGAGAAAGTTATGGACAATCTTGTTTTGGAGGCAATCTTAGCATCCCCTTGAAATAATAACATATAGGATTCATTTCTAAATGCAATTTTCACAATTTTTTGAAAAAAAAATTTAGACAAGGTTAATTTTACTTGCCAAAACAATCTCACCATTGGAATTATTGTGTTTCAATCCCATCTTAGAGCTATTAACCATTTAGTTTTTTCTTCCAATCTTGGACCTACTTCTATTTAACAAATTTTTAATGATTGAATATCAAGTGTGTATTTTTTGAATTTTTTTCCCCTAATCCTCAACTTGAATCTTCAACACTTAATATTTTATTTTCAAGCTCAGTAGAGCAAAAAAAAATTAATTCGAAAGCTTCAAAGCCAAAAAATCTACTCATAGAATGTATAAAAACGCTTGTTTTCTGCACTTTAAAGGCAGATATCTTACAATCTATGCAATCAAAGTTCGTGAAAATTTTCATACACATTCATATACTAGTCTATTGTAAGACCCTACAGTTAGATATGCAAAAAAAATGAAAATTTTGAAAACTTTGCACCTTGCATTAGAAATGGCAATTTTGAATGGATTTTGAGAGAAAAAAGGCCTTGGGACTTTAGGGGTCCCAAATAAATAATTGATTAATAAGTTGCTAGTGTATGAATTTTGGCCAACAATTCATTATGCTTTAGCACGGTCCATAATAATCTTGGAGAAAAAGGCATAATTTTGTCTATATTTCAAAATAATGATGTTAGAATGGGGATCTTTGAATTCAAATTTTTGTAAAGGATCTATCTACATTGTGATCATTCAAAATTTAATTAACCAATTTAAACAAGGGTGATAAACATGCCAACCTCTTTTTTAGAAAAGTAATGAAACATCAAGCATATACACAAGACCAAAGAGAATAGATTCCTTCATTGGTCCTTCTTTCATCCCTACGGAAAAAACTTGGAAATTATTTGTTAACATCAATTAAAAAATTACAAAAATTTGAATGATCACACATAAAATCAAAAAAAGAATGTCCAAACCAATGAAGAATGGGTCCCTAAAACATTGTTGAAGTGCCAAAAAATATAGGCTAAAAAAACAAAAATATTGTCTTATGAGTTCATAAATGTTAACCCCTAAAAGCCCAAGGGGTTTGGACAAAACTTAAATGTGTTATAAAATATACATTTTATAACTTTTTTGAAGTTTGTATCAAAGAAGTTTATGTGAAGTACAAAAAGTAGAAGATATCCGTACGGTCAAAATTATAAAACTATTTTCAGATTATTTTCAAATGAATTTTGAAGATATAACTTCAAAAATTCACCAAAAATACAATTTCTATCTTTAATACTTGAATTTTTTTTTGATTGGTCAAAATAGTGGTTTCTATTGAATTGTAAAAAAATGCATAAGATMTKGTCATAAMAATTTCAATTYKTTCYTCAAATAGTRAGTTTTTCAACACTAGAAAATTCTAAACWYATTGTGCTATTTCTCTTATGATTTTTTTTTACCGTAGTGATCTTAGTTTTGAATATAAATATTGAAAGAAAACATTTTCAAGGGAAAAAAAAAAAAAATTCAAAAAAAGTTTTTTTCAGCCCAAAAATTCTGCCCGAAGTCGGGCAGCGACCAAAAAATGGTCATTTGAGCACTTAGGGGTTAAACATAACCATTACAAAATATTGGACAAAATTTAACATTTGAAGTGGAACATCCTATTGTGACTCCCTTCCCATTCTTGAACCTTACATTTTGACCCCAACCCAATTTGTTTACAATTCAAATCCAATGAAGTCCAATTACCTTTTCAGATATTGATGGACTCCCATGCTTTGGATCCCTATTTTTTAAAGAACAAATTTAGTACATGTTTAATGACACTAATGAGTACCTACTATTCTCACTTTGATTTGAATTGAAAAAAATGAGAAAAAAAAAAATCTTTGCTAAATTTTTCTCCAAAAGGCTAATAAATACATATTGATCAATTACAACTCTAACATGGAAGAAGGTGTACTAGAAAGACAGTTTGAAAAACGTAGTGCTGTCTTTAGAACGCAGAGCATAGTGTGGCATGCATTCTTGATCAAATTATTTTTCAAACCCCCCACTTCAAAATAAATTAGGGAGGGGAGTTCTAAAAAATAATTTGATTGGTAAATTTTAAAATCCCGGCACACCCCCTCCTACTCTTGTATTTTTGAAATCAAAGTCCTTTGACAATCGATATGGGATAATCTGGATCTGTTTTCTATATCTGTATTTCACATCTATATTCCGTATAAATACTATATCGTAATATTTATGAGGATCAACAACAGGGAAGGAGGGTGCTTTAATTTTTTTTAACGATCAACGGCTACTAATTTTTTTGGGGAGGGGGGGGCTAATTATTTGAGCAAGAAGTGGTTCCTCTCTTTTTAGTGGATAGTCATCCATAACATTTAATGTCCTCAACCGATTGTTGAACATATTGAAGAATGGATAATTTTCATCCAATTTTATGTGTGCAACTTTTTTGATGCTATAGCTACATCATTGAATTAAGTTCAAGACATTTTAGTTGTTTTTTGATTTCATATGAAGTAGATTATAAAAAAAATGATACACTATTTAGTGTAATTCAATAATTTGAGCTTTTTCCCTTGAAACTTGATTTTGAAATTCAAAATAACTTTTTTGGCCTTTGAGCAATACTTGCAAAAAGAAGCTTCTAAAGTGAAGTTTTTTCTTTACTTAGAAATTTTGGAAAACTCCTTAATGTTTACATTTTAGTGAAGTTGAGGATCTATAATTAGGTTACTAAATATGGAGTGACACACTAAAAATTCTCTCCGTAAGGAAATGTTCTATGTTCTAATTCACTTTTATTCTGAAGATTTTAGATTTTATGAACATGATCAGTAATTGATATGAATTTTCTTCATTTTTTCTTCAAAAATTCATGATGATTTGAGTTTTTCACAAAAAAATTTGAAAATATTGTGACAAAAATTAACCCCAAAATGACCCTGGAATTTCTTGAGCTTCTAGAATTTGCTCTAAATTGAACAAAAAGCCAATATTTTGATACGTTTTATCAATTCTTTCTGAATTGTAAYCGTATAAAATCAAACTAGACATGTTAGAGTTCACATTAGAAAAGAAAACACAACAATATCTCTTACAAATTGAAAGATTATAATGTTTGATCATGAGGGTGTTAAAACTGCGAAAGTGATTTGAAGTATTTCAATCCTCTTTTCACATGTCAAATCTAGAAAGTTGGTCACCAAAAAAATATGAGGTTAAAAGTACTATCATGCATAACCCCAATCAATTAATGGCTTCTCAAAATCTACTCTACAATATTTTTAAATGAAATTGTAATGTGATTTTTTTCTCAAAGATCTAGTGTATTTGAGGCTCATTCCCAAGAGCCCTCAACACTACAAAAAGTCAAGATTGCAATGGACCCCCATGGACAAAATCTTGAATAAAAAAATCGTAATCAATCATTTTCAAAATCAAATTTTTGAAGCTAAAACTAAACTTCAAAAAGAATTTTTCAAAAATATAAACTACTAAAAATAGTAATTTGGAAAGGTTTTGTTTAACTTAAAAAATTGGTCAAGGACACAGTCTGTCCTCAGGGTCATTTAGGGGTTAAACACATGATTTCATTTTAGAAAAAGTGAAGGATATAGAGTGCGTGACAACACGGTCATAGGCTCCGACTTATAGGGGTTAAAGGGTCAGGAATAGGTCCGGTTACTTCATCCCTGGCTACGAGAACGAGGTCCCTGCCCCTGCCCGAGCCGACCCCAAGCGGACGCTGCATCTGGTCCCTCGATCTTCCAGATTCAATCCGACGGCTTAGATCAACCAAGCTCCTCCCTCGACCATCTTCTCTCCGAAACCGAGAATTGTCGCTAGGGTTGTCACGACTCCGCCATAGCCACGAGCTTCGACCTTTTCCGCCAATTGCCCCAGCCTTTCTTTCACCAGCTTCCACCATGTCGTGGGAGGCTATGCTGCCCTTGGGCATCATCTCCGCCATGTTTTTCGTCATGGGCACGTCGCAGTATGTGGTCCACACCGCCATCTATGGCAAGGTGAGTTAATGCGCTTTTTTGCTTGAGCGGAGATTCGATGGAATTCAGAGCTTGTTACCCTCTTGGATTTTGAAGTGTTTCTGATTAGTATCGTTTTTGGATTTCTGAACGAGTGGAGATTTGTGTGTTTGTGTGTGCGTCAGCCTAAGCACCCGAGACATGATGCATGGGACCGRGCGATGGACGAAAGGGATGCGCGACTGAAAGAGGAGTATGAAAAATCTCAAGTAAGTGTGAACAGTTTGATTGTCCTTCTTTAGGAGGCATTGTTGGGATCGGAGCGAGGGCGTATCCTCTGGTGTAATGGATTCTCGATTTCGCCATGTTAAGATTAGCTTAGGGTTTCGTGTTGGGAATGGACGGTGATCAGAATGTGGTCGGTGTTGCAAGTTATTGGGAATGACTTCAGGTGTCTGTTCTTTCGGGGGGGGGTTGCGTTTTGTTGTGGAGTATCATGCGACTTGTTAGTAAATTAGCAGACTTCCTCATAATCGCTAACGGTATGGATCAGAGCGAAGAGACTTAGGTTGAATCAAAAAACACCAAATGGATCAGAAATCACTTGGAGTGGAGTGAGTACGGTTTGGTGATATGGCTGTTTTGCTTAGGTTGAATTTGAATTTACGAATAGGGTAACTCACATTTTATCTCATTTATCTTTGTTTTTTATAATTGCACTGAGGTCTGCTAATATACTAAATTTGGTTTGAAACGAGTTTGTGACTTCAAAATCAGCTTCTTAGTTTTGTGCACTTGGACGGATYCTGCATTCTCCGTTTCCTGTAGATAACTGCGTGGGAATCTGTTTCCTTGAGGTGACGTCGAGGAAATGTTGTTTGCTGATATATTGTTGTCTCCTACCCTAAGGGAGAGACTAAGCACCTGCTGGGAGCAACGTACGAAGCAATAGTAGCATGTCGGGGCCATCATTCTCAATAATRAATTTCGTCTGTCTAGTGTAATTGTAACCTCGGGTATAGGAATTATGGCATTCCAAGACTGTCAACTACGATCATTTAAACTTTGAATCACTGAGTATTTTACCGAATATGCATGGAGAACATATGGATAGATACACATGCTTATTCCTATTTAGGTGCAGGCACTTGGCCGCTTGTTTCACATATTGAGCAGTCAGGGCCTAGTTTTGACATTTTTCCCTGTTGTGTACTTTTTCAGAAGTAACTTGATTCCCCTCTTCTTCTTTTGGAGAGGCATTTGACAAGTGGATCTTCAAGGCTGGKTGCCCATTGTATGCTTCACCAGCTTCTGCATCGTGAACTTTGATGCGCAGAGRCTTTGTTGCAGCTTTCAGGGTACCAATCAGATCCTACGTGACGCCGAAAGTAGTTCGATATGTCCACGGAAGTGGTCTATTGTTGTAGCACCAGTCTTCCAGGCGCATCTTTTCACAAGAGGGAAGGTTCACCTGGAATTTGCCTTAATGGTTTTTTCTTTTATTTCGGTCCTTCTTTCAGTATTCAGTGTCGACTGTCGAGTATGTGTAAACAACCACCTAGTTTCTTTTCCGACTGGAATAAAAATGCTCGTCTTACGACAGCTGAGGATTGAGCTTGTCCATTGAACCTTGAGTTCGTTGCAAGTGAGAGAGCTGGAAGAATTGTATGGAGGGTAATGGAAACCTCGTTGCTACGGGGTGTTGTTCAAGGAGATTGTAAGCTACTTTGTTTTGGTCATAAGCACCATTCTAAATTTGTGCAATTTGAAAAAACAGGAAATAACAAGAGTCAACTGGACTGTTGTCATTGTAGCCTGTGGGATTGTGTCAAAATCAGTGCGGTGCAGTGGGATTCGAAAMTACTTGGAGTCCATTCTTCTTTTATACTTTCACATTGTCACGAAAAAGGTTAAATGATCATCACATATTGCACACAACTCGGCCAATTCGTGTACCATATTGGTACCAAATTTGGTAGTGAGAAAATACACGTAAATACAAATGATTATTTTTTTTTAAATCAAAAAAAAATTGCCAAACATTGGCAACCGTAACTTCAATGACTCGATATCCCMGTGTACAGTACACACCATGACTTCTGATGACTCAACTCACTCGAGGCACAAATGTTTTGCAAATCTTCTCACTCGTGACGAGAAAGTGGCAGAAAATGGTTCACTCTGCATCGTTAGCCATCTTACTTTTTTAAGAAAAAATAAGAAGTCAAAAATTCTCACAATTCTAGTATTGCTACATTATGTCCTAATGACATGGGATTTGGTGTGTGCCCTCCGCCTGCTGGTGGGAAAAACACTGAAGAAAGAGAAATCTTCTATCATCTATGCTTAGGAGTTTAACACCTAACGTCATAACGAGATCAAAGTCATATTGGACTGCTCATAATGGACCTTTCCACTTTGATTTGAATAATGAGCAAGCCATTCTCGCATCAGTCTTCATCCATGCCAATCTGCACTTCCGGTAGATTCCACATGTCTTCCTGCACAACTGCTTTCTCAACCTTCATAGGAACTACGGACATTTGTTCGTCTTTCTGACCACGATTTCTGCTATTAAGCAACTCTCTGTGAATCTCTGGTGTCACCTACACAGAAAAAGAGCTCACCAAGCAGTTAATCGTCAGACCTCGAAAGATCCCCTACTAGATACACAACAGCTRTTGAAGGAAAATAAATGTTTGTCGGATAGTCTATTAGATAGCATTGAGATCATGTTAAATTTATTTCAGGTTAATATTGGCTTAATGTACACTTAAAACATTTGCCACTGTAATATCAAATTAATGCCAAGGCCACTAACATCTCACTAATGTAACGTTGAAACCATTTCTGTAAAATTAACAGTGGCTTACCCTTAACTCAAAATGTAAAAGATGCGTCTAATGGCTATTACCCTAAGCGCCAAAAAGCGTAGTCATCTTAATGGGGGATCATTTGTAATGCACTTCTGGTAAACAAGAGAAAATAGGAATACCCTCCGGTTGCAAACTAGGAAATAAAATTTTCACAACCTCACAAGATCAAACTTTGCCAGATCAACCTCAAAAAACTATGAAAAATGATTGCCAGAAGTTGTGTATTCGTCGAGTTTCTGAGCAGACAGTGACGTACCAGATAATGCTTTTGTTTCCGCATCAACTGCTTCAGTTTCTCCTTGTCCTCCTCCCCCAGTTCATTCTTGTACCTGCAACCAAGAGTAGAGATATGAAACTTGTGTGGCCACGCCCTAGTTTAACAAATCCCCAACATACACTACGTATGAGCAAGCCTCATTTCATTAGTACCAAAGAATTAGGGTAGGGGAAAGCCATGACTGAAAAAACAAAGCCAGGATCAACCCTAGCGAATGAACCTTGAACCTAAAAAAGAGTTAATTTAATTAACATTCTGAAATACAGGCGGTTCAGCACGTTCTCTGTACCTTTGTACAAATGTGAGGAGGGATTGATGCCAAATAACAGGAAGGTCTCGATCATCCTCAATGAACCCCACAAAATGTGCCAAAACGGAATCCAGGACTCTGTATGGCAAAGCATACTTCTTGTCCAATAAAAGCTTCAAGAAATAGCTGCAAGGCAGTTGAAAAAACCCAATGCTTAGATGAGCGATTATAGCATCGAAACTACAAGGGAAAAWRTACAATGRATACCGTTACAAGGTTSWGTATGTACGCTTATGAGAAGTTATTACCTATTTGTGCCGCAATACTCCATCTCTGCAATTTTCAGCAGTGCAACACTGTTCAAACCCACACAGAAAATATGTTAYAATGAAATTCTTAAAAGAGTWAAGTTCTCATKCAGAAGTCAACTGAAAACGATTGTCATCCGATTCTATGTACGAAAAATATAGAAGCAGAGAATCGACCTCTCCAAATTGGTAATAAAGGGCAGATTCAGCACTTCCAATCATTGGTCTGGGTACATTACTTTACTTGTCCAAGATCAGAGAGTTAAGATGAAATGAATTCACTAGCACCAATTTGCTAACTGAGACAATTTGGGCAGTGCAAGCATTCAGTAACTAATCCCAATTCGCTAATTGCTGCTACTAGGTTTGCACAAATGGGCCTTCCTACATAAACAGGGTGACGAMYGCAGGGTAMCACATAGTCAATGAGCAACAACCTCGTCATGGACCTAAGATTTGTCACTAAGCGRAGATATAAACCAACAGTTCAACATGTGCATATTCCGGTCGTACACGTGTTTTACCTGGAGTGTAAAACAGGAATAGAAACCTTTTGGAGTACGCTTCCTATAATAACAGCCTCCCGTAAGTTGCATGTCCTCGTCTGCAGGGAGCATAAAATTAATAAGTGAGACAGTGACATCGTGTGAATTTTCACTACGCCCATATTGATCTTGGTAGACTCAATTAACATTAACACCACTCCATGGATAATGCCGTAGTATGCTGAAACTAAAAAGTAAAAAATAAATTCGGCACAAGGTCTGCTTCCCATTTTTAAACTATAATACAATCAAGATTAAGTGATATTCTCTCTGAAAAACAGGGTAAGGTGCGCCAAGCACCTAACACAAATTACCTGGCAGAGAGGTAGCAGCAGGCCTTTGTAAAAAGCTGAAGGCTTATAGACAGCCTTTTTCATAGCTTGGTAAAGAGCAAAGTGAAGTCTTTTATGCTCTCTGATGTCATTCCGGATTCTCGGTAAGAGAACCAAATTGTAAAAGCGCTGAGCCATACGGGCATTCAAGTTGGAGGCAAAAACCCGAGTGGCTTGGTACATGGCGTTCGGAGACCATCTCTCTGGCTCTGTTAGAAATAGCACATCTTCCCAATTGGAAAGTGAAGGAATGATCTTGAAAGCTTTTGGTAATTTGCCAGCCCTKTATCTACTCAACAATTTTCCCACCCTGCACAGAGAAACTTCCAAACTTAATATATCGTCTATGATCTTCGGCATGAAGCGAGCACTAAACACTCAAGCCCCTCGTTCAATAATATGCCAGTCACATAAATATAGCACGGCTACAATCAGATGGATATACGGAGTCTAAAGGACGAAGATATAAGTGCTAGAAGGTGTACCCTTGATAGACCTCTATAACTTTGCTATCTACCCCTGGAATTGTTCGGCCTTCACCTGCATCAACACAAGCACAGGATCTTTCATGAGGTTTCAAGTGAAGAAAATCAAATCAATCCCCTTAAGCCAGCATCTTCATCCATTACAACTACCTATAATGCATTCAGCACATAAAGTTCATATAATAGGTCAAAGCAACGAGCTTAAAAATTGCACCAACATTATCAGAAAACAAGTGTCCCGTCCACCTCAAAGAGGTAGCATGGAATCTTGCTAAGTCAAGTATTTAAGCATCCCCCTTAGAAGCCATTGAATACTGGGATACAAATACTAGGATACAAATATTGGAATACGGTTTACTGGGATATGAATACTGGGATACAAATACTAGGATACAAATATTGGGATACGATATGCATATTGTATATATACGGATACAAAAATGAATACGAAAGCCAATTAACCCGTATCGATTGTCAAACAAGTTCGTTTTGAAAAATATAAGACTAAGAGGGGTAATGGGGATTTTTAGGTTATTTTTAGGTTGGATTATTTTTCATACCCCCCTAATAAAATTGGAAGGGTCATGAAAAATAATCCAATTTGAAACTTGTGTGTCACTATTTCCTCCCTTATGAACCTTTAAATGTTACAAAGGACAAAAATGTCCAATGAATTGACTTTTATAGACTAATTGAAGAGACAAAGAATGCACCTATTCATTTGAGGTTTTTGATAATATTCTCAGTAAGAGGCCTCATCTTTCATAAGTCAAGGTGAAACTGTCTAAAATTGTTGACGTTAGTAGTTATTTTTAATTCTATAGAAACCATATTTTTAAATGTATGTATTTGTAAGGATGTTTTAATTTTTTGCAAAATTCTAAAGTTTATGCTCAAATTTTTTTACATGGTACAAGTTCATGACTATATTGCAACAAAAGTAACTTAATAAGTGCCATTTCATTAGTCTATTGCAAAGAGATACAATGAAAAAAATTTACATTTCTTGTATATTCAATTGTAAGATCTTACACAAGACTTGTGTCATAATATGTGGAAAATTACCATGCACTTTCACCGCCATAGATTGTAAAATATTAATATTGAAATTAAATAGAAACATTTCTTCACTTTACTTAATTAGGTTTACAGACTTTGAATCTCCTTGTTTTTTTTGCACTGCATAGTTTAAATACTTAAATCTTTATAGTAGAGAATGGGGTTGAAAATCTACGGTGAATTTTTCTTAATTCATTCTTAAGAAAATTGTTAAATAGAAGTAGGTATGAGATGTTTGGAGAAATTATGTTGTCAATTGTTCTAAAGTGGAATTGAAACATGACAATCCCAATGGTCATTAGGAAAATTTTCATCCTTCCAAGAGACCGCAAGTTTTGCATCCATGCGGTGCAATTACAGAAAAAAATAAAAATAAAAAATTATTTATTATTGGAATCTGACTGGTGCCACGTTAGTGCCACATCATATTGACTATTTTTTAAATATTTTTTTTATTCTTTTAATATTTTTTTCAAAAAAAAACATTTTTTTATTTTTTCATATTAGCTCTGCGGGGGTGCCGAAAATGAAGTCTTAATAGCCCTCTTCAGGGCTAAAAATTTTCCTAATGTTTCATTTTGAAAAAATTTAACAATTTGAGATTTAAAAACAAATTCAATATGTAATTTTTTCAAAAAAATGCCCTAATGGCCTCAAAAAAGACTCTTCTTAACTTTCACACCACTTATCCAAATGGAACAAAAATTCTACAAAATAAATAATAAATAAACTATAAGGAAAAAAAAGGATTGTAATTTTTAGTTTTTTTGTACGAGTATTGTGCTACTCAAAGTTGAGAATTTTATGCTCATGAAGGACTAATTTCTTTTCCAAAGCACGAAATAAAATAAAAACTATATTTTTATATAGCTAGTACATCCTCCCCCAAAACTAAAATGAATAAATTGTCTATTGTATAATTGTTTTTTGAAATAACCCTACCCAAAGTTCAATATTATAATTTGTATAAAATAATAATTTTGTATCTAAAGAAACACCAATGTATTTAGTTCTTTGGAAAAGGAATTTTATTCTACATAATAGAAGAACAATTAGTCACAAGTTGAGGCAGAACCTCTGAGATGATATTTATAGGAAGACATGAGAATCATTTAAAAACTAATTTCAAACTCTTTCGCAACTAACCTTCTCTCATTCCATTGAACATGAAATTAACATGTAAACTTCAAATAAAGCGAGTCATAATTTCTAAATTTTTAATAAAAAAGAAAGTATTCCACAAAATTTTCATTCCAAAATTAATAAAACATAGCTTGGTATAGCTCTCCAAACACACCACTAAGGTAGACTGCTCTTAAATCGACCATTTAAGAGCTCATTGCGTTTCTAGGCAAGCTAAACTCCTTGAAATAATTTTCACTAAATTTTCATAGGAAGAAAAAAGGAATTGGCATCTATCCCAAGTCGTTTCATATTTTTCAGACCTTCAAGGAATTAGTTACAAATTTTTGAAGTTGTAATGCAGTGGTCACTAAAAGCGACCACCTCCTGCAATAAACACTATTGGAACATTTAAGAAAGCAAAATATACCTCTATATCATGATCGCTTTAAGAGCATGGGCGCTTTAAGAGCAGACTACCTTAATCCCCAAACTATTCTATGGAGAAAAGAGAAGGCCGCCTCTCACAGTATCCTCCACCTAAATAAGTGGACTTCATATCCCATTTCATGCCAAGTTGATCTAATTTGATGAGTGATTGTGGAACCACTATGAATATCAAAAGCTGTAAGTATTGTCGTTTGTTCCAGGTAGTTGGACTGCTGGAGTATGGTTCTTGACATCCTACTCCTACTTGGTATTGATACCAAGTAAGGTAGGAGGCTCGAACCCCGACCGGGCATTTTGAACCAAACATGATACACAGGTACATTTTGCTTTCTTCAATGTACCAAAATGTACAAGCTGGGTGCATTCTAGGAGGTGGTCACTTTTAGAGCCCTATGGCATTTCAACTTCAAATTTTCATACCTAATTCCACAAAGGTTCAAAAAATATGAAACAACTTGGGTTAGATGCCATTTCCTCTTGTCTTTCAAAGAAAATTTACTAAAAAATCATTTCAAGATGACTTACCTCCCCAAAATTCATCTTAGATGATCGCTTTGTGGATCTCCTACCTTATTGATATCTAGTCTTCATATATTAGTCTAACATTGAGACATAACACTGAGACAAGAGGTCCATCCACCATCCCTTTGAGCCCACCTACCTCATCACATCATAAAATTTAGAACCTACGGATTGTCAACAGTAATCATGTCGTGACTATTGTTTTATAGATGTGTATGTTAATTTATAATTTTTTGCATTATTACGATGCTCACGATTACTACAACAATTTGTCACTATTTTGTAATTGATATTAACTACGTGCCTTCTATACGTTAATCAAATGAACGAAAAATACACAAATTATGCACAAAAATTTATCATTTTTATCGTGTGCTCAGTCGTGCATTTTATATGCGTTGAAGTGAACAAAAAATCCATGACAATAATATCAATATTTTTACTACAATAACGCTTAGTTGATGGTCTCAATGTTCCCAAAAGTATTGTCAATGTGCAATTGTTGATAGCCATTCTAATTAACAAGTAACTTTTTCTTTACAAAGTTTCTTGCTTTTTGTTTGTCCACACCTCACCACTATATATCCTAAAAAATTCTAGTTTACATCTTTATAATTGCACCAAATGATTGAATTGAATCCATGAGTAGGCCACCAAGAAACTTGATGGCATAATGAAAGAATCATTTCATTGGCAATTGGCACTAGGTGAGAATGGAAGGTGGAAAGGTCATTTTCATACTAAAATTCATTGTATGTCTCAAACACTCAAAGCATATGGGATAACTTCAGTTAAAGATGAGAGTTTGACTGCTCAATCATTGTCAACAAAAAAATGTAGGAATTGTATTCAAAGTAGAATTTCATACCTCAATTTGACATAGTACATTAATCTTTAAAAAAAACTATGAACTAGGAAAAGTTGGAAAATCAAGCTAGCTTTCATCTCCAAGAATTCGTTTGAGATTTTGAGCCTCCAATCAAAAGTAATGGATAAAATTCAGAGAGAATGTTTGAAAATGTCCAAAAAATGTTCCTTCCAACCGGTCTCAAAACTTTGTCCACAACTTTTGATTGGAGGCTTAAAATCTCAAACACATTTTTGGAGATGAAAGTTAGATTGATTCACCAACTTTTCATAGTTCAAAGTTTTTTGAAAAAAATAATTCTACTATGCCTAAATGAGGTCTAAATTTTTTGCTTTGAACACAATTTTTGTTTTTCTATTGACTTAGTATTGAAATTGTAAAAGATAAAAAAATGCAATCTTAATGCAACAACTATGCACGGACATGATGTTGTGTGATTTTTGCACTATCTTTATATGTCTTAAATAAGCAGCAATGCTATATGAAGTTAGTTGCCCATTATTAAGCCACTAAAGTCATACATCTTTAGTCATGCATAGCTATTGTGTAATTCTAATACTTCAAATTCAAATATGAATGGCATGCCTAATCCACATTGTAATCATGAATGGCAATATCTTGTTTAACAATATTTTCAAATGAATGAATATAATATGAAAGCATTGCCCAACAATAATCTTACGATAGCAATTGACAAATCGAGATAGGGGAACTTGTAATGGAGTGATAGGAATAATAGATATTTTTTTCATGGGCATGTCACTCATTCCTAAATTGGAGACACATTTAGAACCCAATCAATTCATGGACATCCTAGCTAAGCCCACAAGTTCAACAAACTCCTTTAAATGCATTGTGACTCCCCCTCTATTGCAAGCAACAAAACTCTACATACCAAGTCCTCCCTTCATCCCCTAGGTGAAGGTGCACTAGAAGAAATTTGTGTTTGCCTCAACAAAATCTACATACGTCTTTGCCGAGGCAAATGCAAAATTTGTGTTGAAAAACGCTGAAAAACTCTGAAAAATGCAAATTTTGCATTTGCCTCTACAAACACGTCATGTAGATTTTGTTGAGATGAACGCAAATTTCTTCTAGTGGCGGTTTTATACATCCATAAATAGGTTGCCTAATTTGCAATGGTAAAAAAAACTTTTTCTAAACAATGTGACTAATAACTTACACAAAAGCCCCTACACAAGCAATACTTTCTTTAGAGGGAATGAATTAGGCCATATATATCATCCATTTTCAATGGCTGAAATCATTGAATTCCTATCTACGCTTAGGACAACATCACTCTTTTTGTGAAATGATCGTACATTCTTTTGCATGAATAATAACTTAAACCTTACCTGCGTTTTTACACGTTTCATCCATTTATATAGATGTAAACAATGGCATCACTACCCAAAATGAATGAAAAAAATAAAAATAAAATTGTGGCCCCAATAATTGGACCCTGCCATGAGAAACTCATGTCAGTCAGTGGTATCAGTAAACAGTAAACTGCAGTAAACTTATCTTATCCAATACTTTTTCTGGGTGGGTGGGGGGTGGGGGTATATATTATATGCTGTAGAATTCCTAAAATAGGACACGTGTTCACAACTCATTTGATAATGGGGGGTATATACTATATGCTGTAGAATTCCTGATATTGGACACGTGTTCACAACTCATTTGATAGATGGTCTTGTTCAGGAGAATCTTGGGAAATCCGTTGCAGGTGGCCTTTTTAAAAGTCGTGTTGAACCTGGCTTGAAGGGCTTATGGACAAATTCATGTTTCTTTGGAACCTTAACCCCTAAATGCTCAAGGCTTTTTTTGACCAATGTAGCCAAAATCTAATGGTACATTTTTTCCTATAAAGTGGAGAAAGAAGGGGAGGTCGGGCAAGGCTTGTGGCCACTAAGAGACTATTGGTTGAGTGGAGGGTAGTAAGATCTCTTGCCCATTGCCATCCTTCCTTGACAAGAGAGGGAGGATGGTAGGGACTTGACTTTTAGAAGATCCACCCCTCCATATCTAACATGTCATGCTAAATATTAGCCTTTGGATTCGTTTTTGTTTTTTAAAGTCATCAATAATTTTTTTTTTCATCTATGATATAGAAGAGTGACATGTGTTTGTCTTAATTGTCTAAACTACTTGCAATTTTGCATAGTCTTTGTGGAGCTTATTGCATTGCAAGAACTTTTTTCAATTTGTTTAACCCCTCCTATTCATTTGAAAATTGTTGTACACATACCTAACACGGTCTCCTACTTAAATTTGCTCAACTTTGTATAGAGCAAGTTTTTCCCTACAACAGTGGTCAAAGTCTGTTGAAATTGTAGGGTAGCATTCAAAAAACTTTTTTTTCCAACTTTAAATGGTTATATCATCCATTCCATGCGGTCAAACTTGATGAAATTTTTACCACATGATTTCAATCAAGTAAAGTACAAGATACTATGGTTAAATTCTAAAAACATATATTTTTTGGTTTCTTGGATGAATGCAACAAAAATGATAGGCTTGAGTGTTTTTGGAGAGAAAAATGGCCTTGGTCTTTTAGGATTAAGATGCCCCTTGATTGGCTACTTTTCTCTTCCAATACAATTGGCTATGAGTAATTTTTGGAGCGTTTGCCTCTAGAAAATCACCCAACTGAAGGTGGTATTTCGTCGAAAAAATTGAAAATTCAAAGAATAAATAAATTTGGGATTAGGACAATCTTTGAAATTAAGCAACAACTAGAAAATGACTGACTATGCATTTAAAAGATAAATAGAATTTAGTGACATTACTAGATACACCTCTTGGTTCAAGTTTGAAAATTCGTAGACTGAACATGTGTGTCACAAAAGACCCCCCCCAAAAGAATGGGATTCTTCTTTCGCTGTGGACTGTGGACCAAAAAGAGACGCTCATCCACCCTTGTAGATTCCAATGACGAAAATTAGAATTTGAAATCCAACAATTTATAATTTAACCCTTGAATGTCGAGGTGGACATTTGGTGTCCAATGGATGATAGAAGTATGACTATTCATCCTCGGAATTTATAGTGAAAAGAAGAGATCATCTACTTCCAATTAATGCTTTTGTTTTTTTTCAAAATTAGCGATTCCCACGATATCAAAATGGATGATTTCCATAGTCATCAATCCATCCTTTAACCCTTGAAGGACAGACCTCAGTGACTATGAAATCATCCATTAGTTTGATACCGTGGGAAACTGGGAATCACTGATTTCAAGAAATCAAAATGCACTCATTGGAAGTCAAAGAATTGTAGAAGATCTCCCTTTTCCATACAAATTTATGAGGATGAATAGTTGCACTTTTATACCACATAGAAAGATTTTCTCTCATCCATTGGACGCCAAACGTCCTTGTCGATGTTTAAAACTTAAGGATTAAACTTACAATAAATTTCAAAATTTCAAATGCAATCCTAGCCAACTACAACTTACAATGAATGGCTGGGATGAACTGCCCCCCTCACTTATCTGCTCCAAGTCATTACAGAGGTGCAGGTAAACATAAATACCCCCTGTTTTGTGCTTCACTAATTTACCTCCTACACTCCTCCTAGCAAATTTGGAGCCTCTGTTTGCAAATATAAATTCAAAATTTGCAAACTTTATTATGCAAGGAAAATGAAAAATTTGAGGGGATTCTTGAGTGGCCAAGCAAGGGGGTCACTCATCACGGCCAAGGCGAATTGCCTCCTTTATTGCCCCTTCAAAAGATAAATGTAAAAATCGCCCCCTATTTTGTGCCAAGCCAATTTTGTAATTCATCACCCCATCCCCCGGCTAATTTGGGGCCGCTAATCGCAAATATGAATTCTGAATTTGAAAATTTTATCATGTGTGGCAAATAAGAAAATCCAATGTTTTCTCCAGGGGTAAAAGTGGGGCAATAAGGGGGTCACCCATTATTCACCCCGCCCCGATGAATGGCCGGGGTGAACGAATCTTCTGGCTCGGCCACTCAATAAAACCCTGAATTTTTTTTATTTTCCGCGCATGATAGAATTTGCAATTTCTGAATTCATATTTGCAATTAGAGGCCCCAACTTCTATATTTATTTTTTGAACAAATGGAAAGAGCCATTGCATTAAAACAGAAACCAAAGTACTCACCAGCGAAGCCACGAAAGCTAGCAAAATGAAGAGAAACGAGCAAGAACATCAAACAAAGGAGCTTATAAAGGAGGTACCCCATTTCCGACCAGCATCCCATTTGCGTTCAATAGGGCGCTCCATTTCCGATCAGCTCAAGTCTAGGTGACAACTCACGTTTTGGTGGTCCCGCAAGAGCAACAAGAATGTCCAAGAGGTGTACATTGAAAGCTTAGAATGATCACAATGTGTACATTGATAGCCTTGCATTGAATTTGGGACCATCCTATGGTTGGAAATATGTTGGCCTACTGATCGGGAATGGGGCAAACAGAATCTTCACGAAAAAAATTCATAATAATTTTGATTTTGAGGAAAAAAAAATTTTTAAGTATGAAATCCACATGAAATCTATTTCTCTACATTGGAAAATTTTTTCCTGAACTTTCCGCAGGCCGCAGATAGGCTGAATTGCTTAAGTGGTYGGAAATGGGTGATCAACCTTAGGAACAACCAGCCAGGGGGAGAGGCCCCAAATTTTTCAGGAGGGAATGAGGGATGTACAGTACAAGGTTAATGGGCCCCCAAATAGGGGGCTTTTCATTTTACTTCAATTACTTGGAGTGGCCGGCCTGTCCACCCCGGCTCGATGAATGTACCGTAACATAGGCTTGGCTACAGTGTGCTACTATTTTATCTTCAATAGTCAACAACAATAGGTAGACGCACCGTCCATTTTTCACATACAATGTTCCGGCACTGTCAGAAGTAAAGGTACTCTTTAGTTAATTAGTTAATAAAATGTACGTACTCTTATTTTAGCGCCCACGTGTTTGAAAACCACCCCATCTACTGTAGTTTCTGAAGAAAAGCACATAACTTACCGTAATTCTATACTACGTTCTGCTTTTAGATCTCTGTGAATTTCCCAAATTTTGACTTCCAAATTTACACCAATTTCACGAAATTGACCAGAAGAGAATTCGATCATAACTTAATCCCATTTACTACTCCGTAGTAGTTCGGACTTCGGAGCCAGCCAGCCAGAATCCCCTGAACGAAGATGCGGCATCTTTCTCGCAATGGCGACGGAGCTTCCAAAATTCTCCTCCAAGTTAAGTTACTCCCCGGCCTAACGGAGTCAACGTCATTGGTTACAGTTGCCAACAGTGGACAATTGCCATTACTACGTGTGCAAAATTGAAAAAGACGCTGTCCATGTGTTTCAAAAAAAATTATAAAAAGAAGAAGTGAAAAAGACTCCAGACGTACGTGATGAGAACTTAATCTTTGCAGCTCTCAACTTGCAGTAAGGTACAGAAACAGGGAACTCATCAGTACCACCGACCCTCCTCAGTGGAAGTTATTACAGCAACCCTCACTCTCTCTGTGAAATCACTCAAATTTTGCGTCCAGGGGACCCTGCCTGGCTGAGTCACCACTGATGAGAGCCTGTTCCCTGTGTGTCTGGTTCTTGCACTTGTGTGAATTTGACGGTTAAGCTTTTACCTTAAGTACTTTTCTGAAGTCTCAAAAACCAACAAACAAAAAGCAGGGAAGCTGTACCTGGATGGAGCCCAGTACTATCAAACGCTAAATCTTCTATATCTCGCCTCTGAATCCGCGCGTGCAGCATTGAGGGGGGGAGGGCTTATCGATGGCGAAGAATCATTCCGAAGCATCGGATTCTTATTCATTGTCCACCCAGGCCCCGCCATCTCGATCATCCCATGCAGGATGCTTGCAACAGGGATGTCCAGAAGTATCCGCTTACCTGCTGTAAATACATAACAACGACAATTTCGTATAATTGGCGAAATTCGTACAGCCAAAAATGGCAAATATCTTCACAAAGGTCTAATGTCAGGCCACAACCTAGGACGGGTATAGATTTTGGGTTCAGGCCGTGCCAAAGTAATGGAATATCGCCAATTTAACGAAGTTGRCGTCTCCTGGAACAAAYAAGATTGCGTCAACGACGAATCAGTGCATATCATCTCCTGGTTAATGGCGAAGAAATGCACGCCAAACGCATCAGTACGGACGTAGAACGATAWTGACTGCAGCTCATATTTTGCCCGTGATTTGGCTTTGAATTGTAACACACGTGGAACCAGAAGGAGCTTTACTCGAAACTGCATCCCAATTAATCTTCCAGGAATTGAARTAGACAAATCAAGAACACYTGAGATGATTTGRCCCTGGTTTTGCAAAGAGACACACCTTAACGAKTCATCGAGCGACTCCGAATCCAAAGACCAAAGTCCTCAGGGCCTTCAATAAAGCATCTGAAGTAATAGTGTCGACCGAAGTGTTGGTATAACGTCTCTTGGTGGCCATAGAAATTGCACCTGTACAGAGGGGCCATATCCACAGATGCAGARTGCCGTTGCTCGCATGTTCGTTTCGTTTGCGACTGGGGGTCCCGCAGAATTCGGCAGTTAAAAGAACACACAAGTTAGACATTAGGAGAAGTCGAGGAGTGAGATTGACGCTCTGACTCTCGCTTGGTTGCAATCGCGCCATTTACCACTTAACGATACAACATACCTTCTTGGAATCTTTTCCATCTTAAACCTCAGACTGCAAAATCGAATCAATTTCCTAGAGGTCACAAATGAATTGCTCAAAAATACGGATATGCAAGTATTTGAGAACATAGTTACATGTAGTCCTGCCCTATTCCTCAAGCTTGCTGAATCACCCGAACATCCATTAACCCGATTTGAGACTGTCGAAATCACACTCCACAAGTGAATAAGCTGCTGATATCTTTTGAAAACGACTCGCACCTCATTTAAATGTGAATGGTTGGAACTGAAGGAGATCAATAATTATTTATATATAACAAGATGTAGAAGGGGTATGTTAGGGTCACTTCGCCATGCTTAGACTCCATCCAATTCCGCACTTACCCTGGCTATGAACTGGCCGGATTTCTCGACGGCTGAAGCCCTTTTCAGAATCCCCGCAGAGGCAGCAGTGCCTTCCAGGTGAAGATTTTCTGTTGCTGCCTTCTCCTTGCAAAGTTATGTGCGGCTTGTTTATAAAGAAATAGGACCCTCTCCCTACGCACATGCAATTTGAACATTATTTTCAAGATCGAAAGATCTCTTACCTACAATGTCAACATCAAATTAAATCAAGAAGTTCAAGAGAACAACTAGTGAAARGCGAAATCGCTTCATAATATACGTATTTAAATGAACTCCGGTTGTAACACAGATGTAATTCCGCCTCGTGTTAGTCTCTGGCACCTGATCAACAGTTTTTTGAATGGTGCTATATGGCGCAGAGCAGTCTGGGCAGACAA
>VACF01001041.1:0-32699 GCA_006891605.1 Pleurozium schreberi | reverse complement strand
TGTTTGGTCCTCTATTTAGTGTAATTTAAAATGATTACACTGAATAGAAGATCTCTCCTTTCCACACAAACTTCCGAGGATGAATAGTTGCACTTTTGTCCTACACAGATTGATTCTTTGTCATCCATCGGACACAAAACATCCGCCTTGCCGTTCAGGGATTAATCAGAAGTAGCTGAAATCCAACCTCTGTGATGTGCAAAAGAATCATTTTTGCCTTGCTCCATGATTTTGTAAATAATTCAAATAAGTAGAGCATACAGTATTATACGATAAATTTGGGTGTTCCCATCACTTTTAAGATGATAACTAAAGATGTTTTGATCGATGTCCAATAAGTGTTGTGGCTGTCCATTACATGTTGCACTCTGTTGGCCCACTTGAAAATCAATGCTGTTTGTATCAATGCATGCAGGGCTGGTTGAAATATTGTGTCGCATCCCTTGATTGCTTTAGCATGTTTGTAATAGAGAACAGGCCCTACAGGGACGATTATGCCCTGGCAAGCATGCCTAGGCGAGCCCGGAGGGAAAGCCCAGGCTACGCGAGCAAGGGCATAATCGGCCCTGTAGGGCCTGCTCTCTTACATTAAAATATGGGGAGGCTTATTTAGCCAAACAGAATTGGCATGTTGAATCATCGACCGAATTCTACCAAGGAATTCGCCTCTAAAATCATAGAATAAGCCTCCCCGGATTTTAATGTCACATCGTACAACTCCTCTTCCTAAACCTCTTTCAAATTACAATCCCCACCCACATTCTTCCGGTGTAGGTGAGAACTTGAACATGCTTTAATAGCAAGTTCGTTTCTTGTGTTCTTAAGTTACCATTCAATATAAGGTAAGACAGCCCATTGTGGTCATAATTTGGAGTTTGGCCTCATGCTACTGTTGAAGTTTTTCAATTTTTTTTCCCACTTAAATATAAGTATGAGAAATAGCAAGTGCAATTGACATTATATTTTTTCGATAAAGTATGAATTTTCTAGGAATTTTTGAAGTGTTCAGTTTTCCATGGCCCCACAGGGTTTGTAGACCACCCCATAGCCAACAAAATCTGAATCCATGATGGTCATCTCACTACCTAATGCAATGACAATATTTTCTAACATGGAATGCCTAAAATGTCAATCCTGTAATGAATTTCACACTGAAAAGTTGGAAGTGCCTTATGTGGTCACTAATCACTCCATCACTATCGTGTAAGACATTGATTGTAGCCCAAATTTCACAAAACTAAAAAAAAAACAATGGGGCCACTTCATAGGTGATCACTATGGAAGAAATAACCGCAATGGGCTGTCTTACCTTAATTAAACCTCGAGCGCCTAGCCCATGTTTACTAAAATCCACACCTTTCTCTATTCGTTGCAATCAAACTATCATCCAAAAAGAGATTCACATAAATTGATTGTACCTATTGGTAGTGGAGACAAATTTGGAACTAGAGGGAAAGGGACATGTCTTTTGACCGTACTGTTGAAAAGATTATAATAGTCAAACAAGGAAATTTTTCAATTTGGAGAGGCCATATTTGAGGCGCTCTAGGGTTAATAAGCTCCAAATTCTTCCTAGTTGGATATAGTAAGCTCCAAATTTGTGATTGGCATCACTATGAATTTCAAAACTTATTGCTCCATCTTTCCGTTTCAAATGCACCATCCTACTTTGCATGCCAAGAACGTTTCAAGGTAACAGAATTGCAACCAACCTCTATGGCTGAGGTGGATTGACACTTGTCAACTCAAATGTGGCACAATGTGCCCAAAAGAGGTTGTCACCTCTTGGTTTGCATTAGTCCCCCTCTTGGTTTGCATTAGTCTCTCGAAAAAATCACAGGCCATTGATTTTTCTCTTAAAAATTAAAAAAAAAACTTCCCTCATGTTGATCTTGATACGAATATTGGAATACGATATACTCGGATACAAATATTGGGACACGAATACTGGGATACAGTGTACATATTATATATATATACGGATAGAGAAATGAATACAAAAACCAATTAACCCATATCGATTGTCAAACAAGTTTGTTTTGAAAAATATAAGATTGAAACGGGTACTGGGATATTTAGGTTATTTTTAGATTGGATTATTTTTCACACACACAATAAAATTGGAGGGGTTATGAAAAAAATCCAATCTGAAACTTTTTGGTACACAAAATAYCAAAAAGTGGTAGTAACTGCCTCTTCACAAATGGATTATGATATGCATAAAGGCAATGGATTAACTTAACCACAAGCTTAGCCTGCTTCTGAGTTGTAGGCAGGTCAGATTTTCTCAGCCCTACAATTCCAGTGATTCAATGTAGAATTGACTTCTTTTACTAATTGCTTTRATTTGTTTTGTTATTTCTCTCATGAAATCTCAAAATCTCGACTCACCAGTTCACGTCAGGTACTCTGAAATCTAAGGCTGTGTGACATTGCACAGATTCAAGCAACATGCTCCAGACAACAAAGCTTGGAAAACTGGAATCAAGGTCGAGTCCAAGGTTTCCAAAAGTCTCTTGAAAATGTCTGCAAAGTGTTTGACATTGTACTGTACTTGCCTCTTCCAGACAAAACTCCTGGAGACAGGAGTTACGATCAAGTTTTGAGTTTTTGGAGCAGTTGATTCTGCAAATCCCATCGAATGTGTGTGGAACGGATAACAATAGTTACAACACTTTGAATTGGACTTTTAGACTGTGAGGACACTTTTGTACCAATTGTAGATTGGATAAAGGTTGGGTATAGAGTTTTGAACCTTGTATTCACTTTGTTCTATGTTTGCATTAATTAATGGATATCTCTATTATCGTAYCTATCTATCAAGGTCAACAAATAATAACCCTAAAAAAAGATGCTGAAATATTAGGAAAATTATTTTTTCAAATTTTCCTTTTTTGTATTGGGAAAGCATGGATGTTAAACAAATATTCCTATTTCAGCATGTACTCAATTATATTTTCCAACTTTAATTAAATATTTGGCATGAAATGAATGCCAATCATGATCATAACCACTGGTCTCTGAAATTGTGCATGAGAAGGGACATGTTTCAAGCCAAAATTTCTTGTAACACTATTTTGCTCAAAATTGATACAAATTTTATGAGAGAATAGTAGGTGATACATTCCCCCATTTATAGTGGATGAAATCATTGCTAAGGACAACGTCACTCTTTTTTGCGATGAATGTACACCCTTCAGGCTGAAAATTTCAAGTTTCATCCGCATTTTTCATGTTTCATCCATTTATTTAGTAGATGTACTGTAATCAACTGCATCGTTCCAACGAAGATGCACTGCATAAATTAAATGAAAAAAAGAATCCCTGTTTCAAACAACGTGCCCTTGCCCAGGGAACTGAGAAAGACGTTGCCAGGATGCTGTACCAACCAGGTTGCCATTACATTGATGGTTGAACACGTACGACGCCAGATCATCTACGAGTCTGAAATCTACGAACTCTCAGATCTACGAAACCGAGGCAGGAGGAGCTTCGTCCTTTGCTCGTCGTCGGTCCCTTCCACTTTCACGTCTCGCGAGCACTCCACTTCTGCGACATCTTCTTCGTCGTAAATCTTCGGTACTTTCCCAGCCCGCGTCTTGCGCATGCACATCGCCACTTCGTACTGTTTTTCTTTTTCCAACTGGAGCTTGAAAAATCTGATTAGGCCTGGAATCAAGGTGGCGAGCGTTGAATTTGTCCAAATGGTCGTGTCCATTGTTAGTACGTTATGTTGTTCTTTTCTGATTGGTGAATTTCCATTATGTTTGGAGAAGAGCTACAGTAGTGAGTCGAGACGACGACTGTGTGCTTACTGAATTTTCCTCGACGCTTAATTGGCGTAATCTATGATTCTGACGCCAGATTTTTTCGAGGACGTGAACTTGAAGTTGTTAGCGTGTTCTAATGGCGCTCTAGATCGGAGAGGTCACAACGAGTTTTGGAAGTGCGGAGGTCGGTAGTGGAAATGTGATACTATCAAAGCTCGGATAGGTTCTAGAGGACATTTTCTCAGCTGCTTGTATTGAACTAGGTTAGTATATGTTTGAATACTCAGTTGTATGCGTGGTTAGATTATTATGGAAACGAAATTAAGAGAGTACGATTTTAGGTTTGAGAGTGCATGATTGGTTTTGTGTTTCGACTTGAGGATAGGAGAAGTCTAGTGAGAAAGTTCATCTGATTTCTTGGATGTTCACAGTTAGMGAYTTTTTGTTTAATTCTTGTAAAYATCTCCTTGACCATACTTTTAGTGATACCTCGGTTGTTACATCTAGTCAAGTGCCGTACGAGTATTATGAAACACTGGAGGGCTATAACGTTCGATTGTAACSCTGTGATATCATTGTTTTTTGCAGAGATTATTACAAACGGAACTGGAGGAACAGAAAAGTTGCTGGCAATCTGTGAAGCGGATTCGAGAAATTAGTACAGGATGACGAAAGTGGAGAGATACATTTTTAAGGTGGAGAATGGTGAGGATGCCACCGAGGATGCTCCATCTAAGGGACCTGTCTACAGAAGCGTCTACTCGAAAGATGGCTTTCCGCCTCTTCCTGCAGGACTCGCTACCTGTTGGGACCTGTTCGAGTGGCCATGGCTTTGACCATTTTTCGTTGTTTCTTAGGGACGCAGTCATCCTGTTGACTTGGCACCACCAGAGAAAGAGGACCTGTCGACGATTATGTACACTAGTGGGACGACAGGAGAGCCGAAAGGCGTGATGTTGACTCATGAAAACGTTTTGATCACTATTGCGGGTCTTGATCACTATCTGAAATCTCTTAACGAAGTGGTGAGCCTCTATCTTTTTGACTATTTGCTTTCATGGTTATTTTTGTGAGAGTTTAAAAATTAATARCTGCTGTTCAGATGCAACAGCGTGAATTCCTCTTCCTTCTATTTCATCGGAACCTCAACCTAATGCGTATGCTTGATGATAATAAAGATCTTGCTCTTGAGGTGTCATTTTTATCTCAAGTACATTCAAATCTTCATAACGTTTGAACTTTGCATTCCATCACGGCATTAGGGTATTGACATTGGCCAGTGCGTGCAGATGGACAGCAACGATGTTTACTTCTCATTCCTGCCTTTGGCCCACATCTTTGACAGAGTAGCTGAGGAGATGTTCGTTTTTGTTGGCGGGTCAATCGGATTCTGGCAAGGGGTATGTTGACAAAGATTGAGGATATAAACATACTCTCGAAAACTTTGTTAATTTTCAGTTAATTTTAGAGACGCTCCATCCTACAAGCCTAGATATCAGATGAGTGGGTAGAGCATTTCTTACTTGGAAATTCTGTGTTGATGCAGGATATCAAGAAGGTACCTGAGGACATCGCAGAACTGAAACCAACATTGTTCGTTGGTGTTCCYCGTGTCTTTGATAGACTCACTGCTGGTGAGCTTGCACTTCTAGACAGGATTTTTATGTCCGACGTGCGTAAATGAAGGGCTATTGCCGGGCGGATATGCTTGTTACATCTTCATAATTTTGTAAATAAAGGGAATATTATGTTTGAATTAAAACAGATCAGCAGAAATAATGTCACAATTTTTAGAATTCTAATGAAGGCGAGAATTATGAGTAGAACCTGTTTTTGACTTAGTAACCTGTTGACTTGTTCAATGGAGCGTATACACCTGAGGGGTGTTCTATATGGACAGTCAGTGATTATAAGATTTTTATTTTTTATTTTATTTATTTTTATCTTTCAATTTTAGTTCAGTAAAGTTTTATTTGACTTGGAGGAAACGGAGACAATTAAATTGGCTGTTGTCTGGCATGGATATTTTGTCCCTGTTTTATCTTTCAGGTATCCAAGCCAAGATTTCTGCCGCAGGTAGATTAAAGAGTTTACTCTTCAATCTGGGTACCTTCATGTGAGTATGCCTGTTTCCGTTATGAGAATCATCACCTTGCAGTTGGTGATTGGAATCGAYTCTCCTGTTACAATTCCATATCTGGACATTCAATGCCTTGTTATCACTTTAGGTTGTTTTTAAGTATCGCATTCAGTTTGGATTATTTTTCAGATTGTAATTGATGCAAGATTGTGAATTTACAGGAAGTTGACATGGATGAAACTTGGCTACAAACAAGACAAGGCATCACCTTTTTTTGATAAGCTGTTATTTAACAAGGTTTGTCTCTCTATCTTTGGATGCGTTTCTTGTTGTGTGATTTGTTCTCTAGCTTTTGTCTTCAAATTGTGTTGATGTTTGGGCGATTACAGGGGTAGTCACGGTTGACTTCCTCTAGTATATTTGAATTTTATTGATGGGTCTCGGATTTTTAGGTGAGAATGGGCCTCGGCGGACGAGTGAGGCTTGTTATATCTGGAGCTGCCCCACTGTCTGGACATGTAGAGGAGTTTTTACGGGCCATTATGTGTGCACCTGTCTTGCAAGGATATGGTAAGCACACATTATACCTACTTCTTTTGATCACATCTTTTCTCGGTTCATTGATCTGTTCTTATTGATTTTTCGTGTTTTTTATCATCTCTGTATTTTCGAGTGTTGCATGTTCACTGCAAGTTTTGAGTTTCTGCATGTTGTGAGTTCCTCAGGTTTGACAGAGACATGTGCTGCCAGCTTTATCCAAGTTCCGGACGTCTTCTCCATGAATGGAACTGTGGGTCCTCCGCTATGTAATATTGAAGCAAGGCTAGAATCTGTCCCGGAATTGGGTTATGAGGCCTCCGAGCAGAACAATACAAAACCACGAGGAGAAATTTGCATTCGTGGAAGCGCAGTATTTTCCGGATACTACAAACGCCCAGAGCTCACGGAGGAGGTTCTTGTTAATGGTTGGTTTCATACAGGTAGGTCTTTTATGCTTTTAATCCATTTTTACCAACTTAATGTTCTGTCTTCTGATATTTGTTCTTTTCAAAGATTGTGCCAAGGTGGTGATTTGTCTGTCCTGAACCATCACAGTTATTTCGCTGTTCTTTCTCGGATGGTAATGTAAATCAGTTTCGAATTCTTCTCAGTTTAAGCAATCCCGGTCTTACGTTCACCACAGTAGTAAACTCTCTATCAAGAATGCCATTACGGCTAGTAATCCAACCTAACACTGCCTTTAAAGTATTAGAAGAGATTTGCTGTKCTTGCAGCGAGATAGTGTTGGTAAAAGATTGCCAATGTGAACAGTTCTTTTGTGATATACGTATCAGGTGATATCGGGGAGTGGCAAGCAGATGGTGCAATGAAGATTATTGATCGTAAGAAGAACATTTTTAAGCTTTCTCAAGGAGAATATGTTGCAGTTGAAAATCTCGAAAACGTGTACAACGGGACTGCTGCTGTTGATGCGGTTTGTGCATCTCCTCTGATTCTTTTGAACACAATCTAGACTTCTTAAATTGTTTTGAGTTTTCCCGTATTATCTGTGACACTATTGAGCATATTCGACCAAATGTAAAAGCTTTTACGTTCACATTTATGATTTTCCTGAACTGGTTTTGTCCAGTTTTGGATTTCTATCCATAGTGGGCTTGTGCTTCCATGTAGTTTATTCCCCTCTGTTGTGTTCTAATRGATTTCTGTCTCTTGATGGGTAACGTGAGTGCACAGATATGGGTTTATGGGAATAGTTTCGAATCATCTCTGGTGGCTGTAGTAGTCCCCAATCAGCCGGCAATGGAGGATTGGGCCAAGTCCAATGGAGAGAAGGGAGATTTTGCCTCCTTGTGCAAGAACCCTAAAGCACAGGAATTTATACTGTCAGAGCTGACTGCCATGGGCAAAAAAAAGGGGGTGAGTATCCTAATGTACCCTGGTCCTATGATGTGGTTCGTTAGGTTGCTTGTACATAGCCACGAAGTCCTTCCAATTACACYGCTCAAGGCATTCTGATTTGGATTTTGAATTAATTACCAAGGATGCATAATAGCATCTTACTTAAGAAATATCGATATGCTACTGCCAAATTTGTGAAAGGTCTTCTATTCGGCATGAGTATCTAGGTTTTTAGATTTTTTCTAAAGAATGGTGCTGACCTCCTCGATGCACTGATGGCAGGTGAAGGGATTTGAGTTCATCAGAGGGGTGCACTTGGATCCCCTGCCATTCGATTTGGAGCGTGATTTGGCTACTCCTACCTACAAGCTTAAACGTCCGCAGCTTCTAAAATTTTACCAGGTATTTGACTTGTGCTGAACGTCGACACAGTAGCACACATGGGGATAAGAGCCGCCTCATGTTTTAATATCACTTAAATAAATATCATGTATGAGCTCACCCCTTCATTTTTTACATTACCTGCTGGCGGGTAGAATTTTGCGGTTGATTCGTGAGAAGGATGAACGCCTTAAACTAAGAGAAAAGCTAAATTTGTAGGTACAGACCTATTTTAGGTTTATGGGCCAATTGTTTAGTGTGATAGCTGCTAACTGATGCTCTTGCATCCTGAAGGCACGACGCGCACAAATTTGCCAATCGAAGTAGCTTCCAATTCGACCTTGTCGGTTTTGATAACATCTCTCTGATTTTGCAGAAGGAGATTGACGCCTTATATGCAAAGATGAAGTCAAAGCAATGAAGGCCGAGATGATTACATCTAAGGTCATTGGAGGCTACAGAATGTCCAAAAGCTACAGTGATGGTTGTATCTCCATCCCTTTCCACTTACAGGTTAGCTCATGTATACACTCATAACATGGTGGAAGTGTACAGACATGACTTTCCCACTTCGTAACTGGCGACACGATTGCCATGGTATATGTCCATGAGTAGATACCCATGTAAAGTGTTATTGATTTGTAAGACCTTTCTTCTTTTTACCATAACTTTGTGATGACGAAGTTTGCACACCTGTTTATCCATTGAATGTTTTTGTTGCAACCTACTCCCTCTGTCCCATAATGATCTCCCTATTTGACTTAATTTTTTTGTCTCAAAATGATTTTCTTGTGATGTTGCTTGTGATGCAAATTCTTGAAGTTTGGTTTTCAATCAATATCTAGGATCAACAAAACAAAACAACTCTGAGCAACTCTGAGCAGTAGTTCCCTCTCCATCCATGAAATCATCAATCTAAGGACAAATGAAATGATTGGAGGGGTCAATCAACACTATAAATGTCCATAAAATGATGACCAATAAATGTCCATAATGAAAATGCCCCCAAAATTCCACTTTTGCAAAACTCCAAAATTGCACTTAAAAAAAGGCCTCAAAACTCAAAGTTTTAGGATGTTAGGAGTGCAACAATCTCTATTTACAGCGTGAAATTGGTTTTTAAAATGACATCCTTGGTCATAATTTGGATCATTTTGTCCAACAAGATCATTTTGAGATGGAGGGCATTTGTCCAACAAAAAGTTGACGTGAGAAAATTAGAGCATTTCAAAACCTTGGTTCTTCCTGAATCACTACACTAATTGTGAAATTTAGTGCTAATTACACAAATTGTTTTAACCCTTAAAGGATGGATTGGTGACCGTGGAAATCATCAATTTCGATATCGTGGGAATTACTAGTTTAAAAAAATTCAAAAGTACTTATTGGAAGTCAAAGTACTAAAGAAGATCTTGCCTTTCCACTTCTAATTTTGTGGATGAATAGTTGCACTTATGTGTTGTACAGTTTGATTCTTTGTCATTCATGAGACCCAAAATGTACGCCGTGTCGTTCAAGGGTTAAATATGCTATAATTTTTTTATTCTTAAACGCATATTTGTAACAACTATGTGTGTATAAATCCCCATCTTTGAATATTATCATATTTGTGTTATTGGTAGAGATCTTCACAAAGAGTAAAATCATGTAGCATTTTAAATCGATTATAGTGGTAACACAAAATTTCATTATTGTAACAAGTGTGACTTATGGCTCTATTCAAAAGCTTTGTAAATGCTTGTTTGTCTTAATGCTAAAAAGACAAGACCTATCATCAAAAGTAGTCAATGCAAAATGATGCAATAGGGATCGGATAGATTCCTTCTTTGTTTTTATGATAATCTTGAAAGTCATCCATTTGATCAAAATTGTGTGCAACATCCTACTTGGAACAATAGAATTGCATATAAGTGACTTGTATTTTATTCATGATAGATGACATTGAGACATGTTCTACCCCCTAAACTCCCAAATGTCATGCATAAAATACAAGTCACTTATGCATGACATGACATGTTCTATACCCCTAAACTCCCAAATGTCATAGATAGGTTCCTATGATTTCAATTTTTAAAGTGATTTTTTGAAACTTTTTTTGAAGATTTGGGGGGATATCATTTTTATTTTAATTGGTGCTTGGGAGCAAAGTTTAAAAAATAGTTCATTTTGAAATACCAAAATAATCACAAAAAATTGAAATAAATTTAGTTATTTATTTTTTTCCTTGTAGAATATGTTTTTGTCGATATAGAAAGCTATGATTCATTTCTTTGGTTTAGTAATGAGAAAACTATGGAGAGTTTAGTTTTTCAATCAATTAAAGCATCTATGTCAATAATCAACTTAAAGGATTCATTTTTTAATTCAATTTTTACAATTTTTCAAAAAACAAAAGTTTCACATTGTTCTTTTGCTATAATAATCTCACCAATGGGACTAGATTATTGTATTTCATCTTTAACTTAACTTAGAACTATGAATGGTTTGATTTTTAAGAATGAAAATCAAATGTTGTATAGATGATTTTTTTTCCCAAATTCCCAATCCAATTCTTCAACATAAAAAATTAGAAATTTAAATATATAGTACAAAAATTTGAAGTTGAAGATTACAAAATTTTGTCAAACAATGTGCAAAAAAATATTTTTTCTTAAACATAAATATCTTGCAATCGACCCAATTTAATTTTTTTAAATATTGTTTACACATTTTTATAAAAGTCTAGTGCAAGAACCTTATGGTTCAAATGTTCAATATGCAAACTTATTATTTTAAATTTTCATGCACTTTGTAATTATGGAAATGGCAATTTTGGGTGTTTTTTGATGAAAGAAAGGCATTTGTACTTTAGAATTTAGCTGTTCATTTTGAGGCTTGATCTTTTCAATTCATGAGTACTAGTGTACCCTATGCCGTTGCCATAGGCAAAATAAAAGTAAAAGTAATTTTCTAATTTTTTAAAACCAAAAATAACTCAAAAATCAATAACTTTTACCCTGTAGATTGGAACGCCACGAAACCAAGCCGGTGCACCCCTTCTCGCCGAGAGCTTTCCTACGGTACCAAGCATGCCACCGGCGGACACACGGTCCGAGAGATCTCAACGTAACAAACAAAACAAAACAAACAAACAAACAAACAAACAAACAAACAGATTTAAAGGATAGATTTGTCCTTGTTTTAAGATTTTGCAATATATGCAAACATGTGGTCTAAATATTCTAAAGTATTCTAAATATTCTACATACATTTAGTACCTTTGAATACTCCTATTTGTATAAATACACTAAACATAGGCATTTTGCATTTGAAGTACGATTGTTTTTATACATTGTATTTTATCAAATATTTTGTATTTGATGATCTTGCCTTTGTTATTATATGTTTGTATAGATACCATTGACAATTGAATCATGACATCCTCGAAAACATTAGTGAAACACATCATATATAGGCTAGCAAATTCAAAAATGAATTACAAACATCAATTTTATTAAATTGAAAATATTCTATTATTTTGGCACAATTCAAGCTACGTTGTTGAAACCAAGATTTGTACCTGTCCTAGTTTGTAATTTGAAATGAGACTTAACCCCTAAAGGACCATTGTCCCTTCAGAGGACAAATGAGATTTCGGGCAGGTACCTACGATCTCAATTTTTGTTCTGATTTTTTGAAACTATTTTACAAGATAAAAAAACGGATTAGCTTTGTGGGAATACAATTTTTTTTCAATCAGTACCCAGGAACAAAAGTTATGCCCAAATAAGCTCAAAGCAAGGGAGAGGGGGCAACCAAAAAAAAATTTTAAAAATTTAATTTTAATTCTTTTAAATTTTTTTTCTCATAGATTATATTTTTGCCTACATAGAAAGAATTGATTCATTCCATTTGGATTTGTTACAAGAAAGTTATGGACAATCTTGTTTTTTGGGCAATCTAAGCATCTTTTTGAAAAAATAAGTTGTGAGATTCGTTTTTGAATGCAATTTTTACAATTTTCAAAAACAAAAGTTCCACATAGTTTATTTTTCTTGCTAGAACAATCTCACCTTCGGGATCAGTGCATTTTAATTCCATCTTGAAGATATTAATAATTTAGATTTTTCTTCTATCTTGTACCTTCTTCTACTTAACAATTTTTTAAAGACTAAAATTTATTCTTTCTTTATTTTTTAAAATTTTTTCCTAGACTCTCAACTCAATTTTCCATCCTAAAGATTTAAAGCTCAAAACTCTGTAGAGCAAAAATTAAAGTTAAGAAGGTTCAAAGTCAAATAATCTAGTCTTGCAGTGTACTAAAAAACTTGTTTTTTTCACTTTGAACGCAAGTATCTTGCAATCTGTGCGGTCAAAAATTCTGAAATTTTTAGCACATATTCTCATGCTAGTTAGGTGTAAGATCCTATGGTTAGATGTGCAAAAAAAAAAAATTTCAAATTTTTTTACTCTTTCCTATAAATATGGCAGTTATGAGTGGGTTTTTGCAAAAAAAAGGCTTTGGTCCTTTAGGAGTTAAGTGAAGATGAATGTCACAATTTTTGACTTGTGCAATATTGTTGTTTTAACAAAATTGATCACTAAAATTATTGTAGTCCATTGATTCGTTTACCTTTCTTTTCATGTACATCTTATCATGTCAAAAGTTTATAAATGAATATATATAGTCTATATTTGTTATTTACCAACTAAAGTGAATATACGTGAAATACAAGGTGCACATAAAATCAACAATTTGTATTAGTGGACAATTGACGTATTTAATTGTAAGATAATAGTACAAAAGTCAACTTTTATAGTTTGATGGTTTTGGATATACTTATCTAGAGATATTCAAACCAAAGGTGAAGTTTAGCATTGAGATTGTGACGAGCTTATTGTAGGCAAGCCTCTAATTGTGATCTTGTGGGTTTTATTTGCTTAAACTTGAAAAACTAATTTTTTTATACTCTTCACTAAATCTATACATCAAAAACATGGGAGCCCAAGGTCTTTTTAAGGAATTCCTATAATCAACATGTTGAAATATCATAGTTTTTTGTACTTGGTGTCTATTCAAAAAAAATTCTAAAACTTATATTTTATAATTAATGAGCACAATTTTGGATTCATGCTTGGATTTAATAAAAACCTAGCTTACGTTGGGGACATAAAAGCTATAGAAGAGCAACAAGCCTCCAAGCCAATGTTAGGAAGAACGTGTTGTTTGTGCAAAGATTATTCAAAGAGAAAATGGATGTATAACATGTTCAATTTTGAAAATAAGAGATTTAGTAGTTAGTACCAAACAAAATCTGATAGCACCAAGAATTAATTGATAACAATACAAAAAGGAAGATATTTTAATTGCTTTAATTTCAAATAGGATAGATTTTGGTTGCCCATTCTACTAGAATATAAAATTTCAACCAGTATAAGGCACTGCATAGTGACAAATACACTACAATCAATGGCAAGTATTGAGAGGATGGAGGCCAGTATGAACTTCTTGAGGGTAGGTGTCGGAAGAGTTGGATTGGATCTCCTGGATGTGGACATAGATTAGGATTTTAACCTATAGAAGGTTTTAGGCCTTTTTGAAGAATCTAAATTACTATTTGACTTTACTAGTTCTATTTTGACTATCTCAACGTCAATTCCATTGTCTTACAAAAGATTGTCACAAAATTTTGGATCTATATTCAAATCCTAAGTAGTGTGTCAAAAARGGCAATAGGGAAACAAAGAATCACTTGAAGAGGGTGATTTTATGCAASATTTTACTTATTGTTCTCAACTCTATCTTAGATAAGTTGGGAGGATCTTTGGCCTTYATATTACAAAGTTAACAATATGTTCAATTCTTTTTAACCCTTTAAAGGATGTAGACCTTGATGACCAAGGTAGTAACCAAATYGCCTTGATTATGAAGCAACAAGTGCATTATTTGTTTCTATATTGAACAATCAAATCATCCATCAACCACTTTCTGGCCTTAGCGTCTTTCAAGGATTAAAGTTGCAATAAAAATTAATACTTTAGGTTTTTGACCAACAATTTTATGACAATACGTGATTTACTAGAAAAAAATGTGTCCTTAGGGACTARTAAAAGAGAAACTAAGTGTTTTCTATACGACCATCTTGTGACTACAACCTTTGTTATTATCACCAAATCTTACATGTATATTGTTGTAGTTACAAAGTAGTCGAAAAGTAGTTGCAAAGTAGTTGTACTACAATGAAAGATAGAGTTACTGAAGTATAACAAAGTTCAAACTCAGAATGAATGTGAGCTATTCACCATCTAATATTCATCATAGTTGTTTATGTGTATAAGTCTACGCTCCATGGAATCCATTGTATCAATTTGTAGTTGCAAAATACCTAAATATGACTAGAAARTGGCTGCAACTTGACTAGGAAATGACTACAATTGTRACAATGATTGTGGTTTATCTAGTTGCCTTTAGTTATATCAATTGTTCCATACCAATAGTCAAGCCAGTACCGTTCAATTGAATATATAAAACTCATAAATTTTTGTATTTTAAGTAATGAATATCATTAATAGAATTCCAAGATTTTTACAATCTATAGATTTCTACAATCTATAAAAATCTAAAAATATTTATAACCTAAGATATTTAAAAACCTATGAAATCGTAATGTTTTCTAAATAAGTAAAATCTATTAAATACCAAGAATTTTTTGAACTTTTGAAATCTAAAAAACACTAGATTTGAAATCTATAAATTTTGAAATCTATAAATCATTGAAATTTCAAAATCTACAAATTTATAAAATCTACGTGGCAATAAGTGCTACATAGGTAGCAACATTAGAAGAATATGTCAACTAGGATATCAAATGAGAAACAACCCTATTGACCTTTACAACTACAAATCCAAAAGCAACTTGTTCTTAGCAATTGTGAGTTTTCAAATTAACACCAATTGCAAATTTTCCATGCAACTAAAAATACAATTGTTCTTTGTAGTTGCAAAACCATGACATTATAAATACCTAGGCAAAATTGTGGAACAAATTATGAGATTAAAAAATAAACTAAAAGAATAAAGGGGTAAAAACTATGCCTAGACAAAGAGCATATTCTACATATTCTTAGTGAATACACTAATTTTTTCTCTATACTTCACTAAGGTGTAAATATCTTAAAAAAATTACAAAACAAGCTATGCACATTCCTAAATCCCATCCAATTTTCTGAACCAAACCAAAATAATTGCCCTACCAAACCAATTTTTCATGCCCAAAATCAAAATTGTACAGAGAACTTGTAACGTATCCACATTGTATTTTGCCAACATCCTGAAGGAGTTAAAGGCCCTAAATCCAGGAAGATTTTTAGGATTGAGAGGAAAATTGCAGTACTGTAGACCAACTCTGCCCCCAAATGACGGTCTTAGGGGTTGTTATAAACGATCCGAACCCACGGTCATCAGGCAGAAAACAAGGATAACAAGAATGCAATTAAAAAATGATTCCACCAATCACAGCATAGAATTCTATGCCCTCCATGCTGCCAGAAGCCAGAACGGACAAAAAAACTGCGCTTCAGGAGCCAATGAAAATCCTTCCAGACCGCCCTGAGCAACCAATCGCATAGGCTTGCAAGATACGATGTCCTCATCTACTCAACGAGTAGATCTATGTCCATTATCTACCAGTTTCATGGATTTGGTAGATAGGCGAACTATTCTAAAGCCGCGGGAAGGGAGCTCTTACCCGTGCGAAGCAGATAAGGTATAGACATCGTCTTGYTCAGTCCCTTTGTTAGACTTCCTTTCGAATTGTTGCTGTTCTTCGGAGTGTTGATTGACCGAAGCAAGGTTCTGCTCGTCGCCATGGCTACCTGCGCTGCTGCTGCCGCTGTGTCTTCATCCCTCAGCGCCATCACCTGCGAGGTAATGAGACAAATGCGACTTCTTTTGGTGAAGTATTGGTTTCTTTTTCGTTGTTTCTTCTAATTTGTCGTCAATGCGCATTAGATGCTTGAAGTAAACGAAGCTCTTGTGGTTCTCTTTATTTAAGGGAGAACGTTCCGGAGAGTCTCCAGAGGTGGCATTTGAATTTGTGGCTTTGGTGTTCGAGGGGACTAAAGTGTCTATCTGCAAGGAGTCCTCTGCCCTGCTAAGAACCTCGAGTGTGGTACCTGATGCTCACCTTGTACCAGTCCTGTCTTGAGCATTTGAAGCAAACTAGTCATTAGATATTGAAACTAAGCTATCTTGCATTTGACGCTATTCTTAACTCCTTGGAGTGCCCTGTTCCTCCAAGTGTTAAAATTTTTCCTTGACTTGCCTACTCATGTCAGTTTTGTTTCTCTGTTTCATCGTCATGTTCAGTAGTCTAGGTTTCAAGGGTTTAGTGTTTAAAAATCATTTTAATATATTCCGGTCACTGGATGGCCTATACAAGAAGAGTTCTCGAGTCTTATGTCATTGAGTCGATGTTARTGCCTGTAAAACTTACATATGATGCACTTKTTAGATTAAAATYCMYGTGATTGCATTTACAGGCCGCACCAAGACAGCCACTGGTAGCCCCTATTCGGGCTCAGAGTGTCGCAGCTCCAGCTGATACGAAGAACTCCACGGCGACGAAGAAAACTGACACGAAGTCGACTGTCATCATCACTGGGGCTTCTTCAGGTCTCGGTCTCGCTACCGCTAGGGTGCTTGCTGATTCCGGTCAATGGCATGTTATAATGGCATGCCGGGACTTTCTCAAGGCCGAACGTGCCGCCAAGAAGGTGGGAATGCCCAAGGATAGCTACACTGTAATTCATTGTGACTTGTCATCTTTGAACAGTGTCAAGCAATTCGTGGACAACTTCCGTCGTTCAGGTCGTCCACTGGATGTCCTTGTATGCAACGCTGCTGTGTATCTTCCCACTGCAAAGGAGCCCAGATATACTGCTGATGGATTTGAGTTGAGTGTGGGCACAAACCATCTTGGTCACTTCCTGTTGGCTAATATGCTGCTGGAGGATATTCAGCATAAGGAAAACGACACCAACAAGCGGGTGATTATTGTGGGTTCTATTACTGGTAATTCTGCGACATATCCTTTTATTAACCAAATTGTCATCTCTATCTTTTGCACAAATGTGCTCTTTCGATCGGTTGATTGTTAGAAATTATGGTTTGCCTCCCCACGTGTTTAGGTACCGGCTGGTGGCTTTGACACGAAATGGTGTCATTTATAATAGATCCAGCTAGCATTTTTGTGTGGGGGGGAAATGGTTTTCGTTTGCTAATCAGTTTTTCTTTCGGAATTGGAGAAGTTTGCATTATTTGCATTTGTGTTTTCTGAAATCAAACGAAGTTGTTAATCTTTTGGGTACAGTGCACTAGATTGTGGCTAAGTCCRACTTAGAATTTGTCTTGACGTGTTTCAGGAAACACGAACACAATAGCAGGAAACGTCCCTCCGAAGGCCAACCTAGGTGACCTAAGAGGGCTTTCAGGTGGTTTGGATGGAGTACGATCCTCTGTTATGATTGACGGAGGTGACTTYGATGGTGCTAAAGCGTACAAAGATAGCAAGGTATGCAACATGCTGACGATGCAGGAGTTTCATCGCCGATTCCACGAGAAGACAGGCGTCGTTTTCTCATCACTGTATCCTGGGTGCATCGCGACAACAGGGCTCTTCCGCGAGCATTATCAAATCTTCCGAACTCTTTTCCCACCTTTCCAGAAGTACATCACCAAAGGTTTCGTCTCAGAGGAAGAGTCTGGCAAGAGATTGGCTCAGGTAATTTTCTGAACAAACTGTCCTTAATCGTCGCTGATAGTTTGGAATGGTAACTGTGTGGCTCTGCGTCATGGTTTTAATTTGGTGTATCCTCGATATTTTTCGGCACTTGGYGATGAARATGTTCCACCAGTTTCTCTATSTGTTAGAAGTATGGAARWGTMTTGACTCTCGGTATTGTTTCAGGTCGTGAGTGATCCTAGCATGAACAAGTCTGGTGTRTACTGGAGCTGGAACAACCAGTCKAACTCGTTTGAGAACGAGCTCTCTCAGGAAGCTAGTGACGCAGAGAAAGCGAAGAAGYTKTGGGATGTCAGCGAGAAACTCCTTGATTTAGCTTAGATACCTAACCTTCTACGTTTCTGTTCACTCTTTGTTTTAACTTATAGMWKTAGAGACAGGGTGCTTAAAATCTAATACAGTCCTCGCATGTAATTTATTTGACACCCACGGAGAATAGGGTGAAAAATGTTTAACTACTAGTTCAGAAGGGGTAGGCTTCTAATGCATTATTGATGCGCAGACTTTCCYGTGAAGGAAGGACACATGTGGAAGCCTTTGCCGGTGAAAAAATCGTGGTTTGGAGCGGAGGTTGCTCTACCCTCCCATGTGGTGACGATTGCTATTCAGAAAGGGATTAGAATTGCAGTTGAGATTCAACGCACGAGGTGTGAGAATTTTGCGTGACGGCGTAGACTAGTTTAGGAGATCTGGTTCTGATGGTAACTGTTATGCACATGGAARTAAGTGCTACATCTAATATATTTTGCTCTGCTGAGACCCTTCACTTCACTTGCTCTCAGTCGCCAACTCTCATATCTGTTTACTTGGATGGACATATTGCTTGCATTCTATCGGCCAAAAAATGAACCAAAAAAGTATTAGGATGAATAGGTGCCTTTTCTGATTTTACACGAACCTTGAAAATCATTTATCAGGCACTTCGTGTCCTCCGAGACGGTACAAGGTTAACGGAACTGCGAATAAGTACCTGAGCACAATGCCTAGTATTATCCATACCTTAACCCCTGAATGTCAAAAGTCTTCTCCAGAATCACTACAAGAAAATGGGGGTATAAATGACTTGTCCACAATGATTGCATTGACAACAATGACTTCAAAATGATTGCAAAATGACTATTTTGCAGTCATCGTTGTCGGTGCAGTCATTGTGAACAAGTCATTTATACCCCCATTTTCTTGTAGTGAATCTTCTCCAAAATTGACGATTTGGGAAAATCATTATAAAGTACTACTTGGAAGAATACAAATAGAAGTTGTAGGTTTTGAATTGTAGATTCCATCTGTACAAATAGATTCACTCACCACTGCTACCACCAATACTTTTTTTATAAATTTTGATAGGGAAATTTCTAAATTCTTTCTAAATTCAATTACAAGCAAATTATCATCATTTCTTGAGTATGTTTGGTGGAATGGATTTGAAATGAGGTTGTCTTCACATGGTGATTTTAAAAAAAAAAATTGTGTTCTTTAAATCTATGACCTCGTTTTTGCAAATCTTGTTTTAAACTAGAGTCGATGCAATTTTGGCTTGGTCAACTACTTGACATACTTCCACATTTGTAACTTTATGAAAAAATGTACACTATTAACACCAAATCCAACCACAAGATAGGACAACAACTTGATAAAGTATTTCTACAAATTAGAATGACTTTCATCCAAGCAGTAATCAAAATGAACCTTGAGTTTTGATTTGTTAATTACCCAGAAATCAGACGTCGGAGAAGCACCTTGAGTTTTGATTTGTTAATTACCAAGAAATCAGACGTTGGAGTGCTTCATCACGGTTAAGTTTGTTTTGTTTTGTTTGTTAGAATGAGATCCCCTTGACCATTAGTACCCTAGTTAGGTTTTCTTGGTACTATCAAATGGTTTTCAACAAGGAGGGGTGCACAGACTTTGTTTTGTAGCATTTGGACCTATGGTGTGAAAGTTATGGATTTTTTAGTTATTTTTGGTTTAAAAGAATTAATAAATTACTTTGTGTTTTTATTTTGGTTGAGGCAAAGGCAAAGTGCACACTAGTACTATCTAAATTCTTGTTAGATTTTGTTGGGAGTCAAAAAGAGGATTCCCAATTCTAGTAGCATGCATTTTTCTGACACAGTATGGATAGACTATGCATTTTCGAAGTGTTGGAATCGGTGTACCCAAAATCAATATTGACTTTTCGAAGTCAATCGTGGGATCTCAGGTGACCAAACTCCGGGCTTTTGTTGTATGTCTTCAACACTAAATGGGCTTGTACAGATGCCAATCTTGGTGTGCTAAATGAGGACCTAATATTGATTGTGTAAGACATCTTCCTAAGGCAGGTAATGGCATTGCATTGAATTGAGTGGCACCCTCTTCACCCTGTGCTTCAGTCAATGTAAATACAACCATTGCTCATCAGTCATTAACATAAAACCCAACATAAACACCAAGTTTCTGGCCCTCCAACAAATTATGGTTGGATGCTTTCAATGGCTACTCCACAGTTGATCGACAGTCCTACTTCAACGTGCATTCAATAAGGTTTGAATCCAAACAATGCCATTCAATGTTGCATAACAATCATGTAATACACTCCATCGCCAGAGTTAAGTTMTGTGGATCTACTAAAGGTCAGGAATTTTACTGAAAATCATGTCAACGACAGAGAAATCCAACTGCCCTCAAATTTCTGTGTGGTCCAAGAGGCATTACAAGAATGGAGATTTGATCCCCAAAGAGCGGGAAGCTTGACGAATACCTTGCACAGCAGACTTTCCAGCTGCAATATGAGCTTCGTTCTCCTCCACTGGAACTACCTCCACCTGAGAGTTGACCCCTAAACTAAAGGCCGCCGCATTAGCTGCCAGCAAACCGGTGACCAAGGCTTTCTCCTGGGACAGACCCCGAGCCCCATGGGCAGCTCCGGGACCTTGCTGCAGCCAGTCGCCCGACATGAAGACGTTCTGGAAGCTTGTCGTGGTGGAAGGCATGTGCTGGTGGGAGCCCGGACCAAACAGCGTCACTGCCCCTTTGAAGCGCAGCACACTGCTGTCTGTCACTTGAGCGCCTTTAAAGCCTGCCTCGCACTTTACCAAATACTCCTCCATCACCTGCAACAGGTATAAGCTCATAGCAAAGCACTCTATTTAGATTCTTCAACAAATTCGTGCTTTGGGGGAAGGACAACAACTCATAGTTGCATGCAATCTATGAACAATAGCGACCCCAAGAATTGCTAAGAAATATTTGACCACTTGCTTCCTATTAATTGGTATTTGTCCGGAATCAAAAACTTGGAGGATAGCTTCAATTCCAATGCTTGCAGGTGTTCAATGTGGGGGCCAAGAAGGCGTGATATGCCATTACTTAAAGGGTAACTCTAATATGCAATAAGCAGAGATGGAGAGCTTTGCCCACTCTTACTTTTTTGATGACTGCATCATCTGTCAGTGGAAGAAGCTGATTAGCATGATAGAAATCGACCTCAAAAACACTTCCATTTCATCAAAACACCCCTCTCAGACACCTCCTCACTAATCTCACCATTGAAAAGTAGAAACACTGTAAGGAAATTCATGCCAGGGCTACACAGGCTTTGGACATTGACCGCCAGACAGCCTAAGGCAAAATCTGATTCTGGTAATTGGAGAGACAAAGACACTGTTTGCCTTTGGTTCATTGGTTTGTCTTTGGCATGAATGATTGCTAATGTTCCAAAGAATGGCGGTCATACGAATTCACTATAATTTCAGAAGACTTCTTCATTATCCTCTTTTAGGAAACTGGGTCTACCAGTCCGTTTTCCAGCCTCGTGTAGCCCTGCCTTCAGTTGTTGGTTGAGTTAGGATTAAAGAACCTGAAATATGGCGAAGTGTACAAGAAGGAACCCAGTGGGGTGGGAAGTCGAGGAAGGGCGTTGAAAACTGGAGCCTCCACTTGAATCCCCTCCGGCGAGTAAAAGGAACTCATGGTCCAGTCCGTGAACGGCCATACCTACCGACACAATGACACAAATCTCAAACGTCATATCCCACTGGCGTCATCGACACCAAACCCCAACAACGAATGAGATTGAGTGGGGACAGGAGAAGGAGAAGATAGCTACAATGTTGAGCTCTTTCAAGAGGCTGAAGATGTTGTGGTACTGCCACCTGCACCATCCCACGTGCTTGTTAACCCCTAAAAGACCAAGGACTCGTGGTTTTAAAATGACCAATTCGATTGGTCACATTGGGACACCTATAATTCAGAAGGGGTCAAATTTGATATCAACAGATCAGTGAAAAACATTGCACATGCTGGTCACAAATAAATGAAATTGGACAAGAAAGTGTCCTCATACGACCTGCTCAGAACAGCTTAAAATGTATGAGACTCAATAGGACGTGATTCAGAAAGGAGCATTAAGGCTAAAAGAGATCTAAAAACAGGACAGGACTGCAGATGGCTGCAAAGAAGAGCAGCAACTGACCAGAAGCCCTTGAGACCAGCCTCCACCGATCTCCCTTGAGCAGTGCGGAAGCCTGTACTCAAGCCCCCCGGCGAAGGCGACGCGTCCAACACCGTCACGCTGAGGCCAAGCTTGGTGAGAGCATGAGCAGCTCCAAACCCTGCCCATCCTCCTCCCACCACCACAGCCGTTTTCACAGCCTCTTCAAGCCTGGCTCTAAACCAACATCACAGGCCGGGAAATTCGTAAATCATCTCACTATGGAGCGAATTGCCTCGAGGAAACCCTAAAGAAAATCCCACAAAGCCTGAATGCAATTCAGCCTCTTCAAACCTAGCTCTAAACCAAAATAACAGCAGTGAAATACGAGAATCATCTCTCAATGGAGTGAAATACCTCGCACAAACCCTAAAGCAAAACCAACAACGCCTGAATGCAAATTCCATTAGGTACCTTGTGGTGAGCACGCTCGAACACCGAGATCGGCTGTGAAGGGAACGGCATTGTGGTCGGAATTGGCCTGCTGTCCATTCTCGTCCAGTGAATACGAACTGCAACCCCGCCATGACAGCTGATACACATCTCCCATCCAATTCTGATCAAAGAATGCTCGCAACTTGGTCCGATCACATTCAAGTGGAAATGTTTGCGAATTACAAGCTGCACTTGATTTGCAGAAACTCAAAGACATGGACAGAATTGCCAGAAATTCAAGGGCATTGCCAAAATTGACACAAATCGAAGACATCGTCGGAATAACCAGAAATTCAAAGGCATTGCCAAAATTGACACAAATCGAAGACATCGTCGGAACAACCAGAAATTCAAAGACGTTGCCAGAATTTCCAGAAATTCAAAGGCATTGTCAAAATTGCCACAATCAAAGACATTGCTGGAACTGCCAGAAATCAAAGAAATAGCTGAAATCAAAGACATTGCCGGAATCGCCAGAAATTCAAAGACATAGTGAGAATTGCCAAAAATTCGATACATTGCCGGAGTTGGTAATGTGGACGGTTCTCACCGAACTTGACGGTGGAATTGATGGAGCTCAAGCAGCTTGAACTAGGGGTAAGGTTGGTCACCTATTTCCGACCACTTCAGCAATTCAGCCTATCTGCGGCGTTCAGGAAAAAAAATTCCAGTGTAGAGAAATAAATTTCAGATGGATTTCATAATTTCCCTCTAAAACAAAATTATCATGAATTTTTTTCGTGATGATTCTGTTTGCCCCATTCCCGATAAGTAAGCAAACCTAATTCCAACCATAGGATGGTCCCAAAATCAATGCAAGGCTTTCAATGTACACATTGTGATCATTGTATGCTTTCAATGTACACCTCTTGGACATTGTTGTTGCTCTTGTGGGGCCACGAAAACGTGAGTTGTCACCTAGACTTGAGCTGATCGGAAATAGAGCCCCCTATTGAACGCAAATAGGATGTTGGTCGGAAATGGGGTACCTCCTTTAGTCACACCTCCTCAAAGAAGCAAATTTCTTTGAAGTCGGAGAAATTAGAGAGGGAAACGAGGAGCCAATAGTGAGCTGTTCTGAGTGAAGTAGATGTGACACTCCTTTTGATGTTGGAGCGATTCTTCAAGAATTTCTTACTTGCAAAGGTGGTAGGGAGCTCCACAACTCGTGTTCAAGCCAATCAAACTAGAGAATTGCTTGGGAAATTTTTCCACGAGAACATTTCTTCAAATACAGAGGAGAAGAAACGGCACTCTGATTTCTCGAGGAAATCAAAGTGCTCCTCCCGTGAATTGCCAACCAGAAATCGCCTCGTGTATCGTACAGAATTCCTCTCGTGCTTGAAGGTGGTGTAACAACCCCTACTGTGTGGATACGTAACATCATTTATCTTTTTGAAGCGTTTTCTATGAATGTCACTTGCTCTTTTCACAACATTCATCATCCACACAAGGRATAGTTGAACACTAAGGAGTTAAAGTACAAAATGAAAAAATCAACGATAATATGCTATCATTCAAGGAAAATTATTTTTCAAGACTATAATTCTATATCGTCGACTCGACGATATCCTGCTAAGATTCGTAAATGTTAGACCATCAGGGAATTATCGTCGACTCTACGATAACCTAGAGAATAACATAAATATAAATTTAATATTGGGACTGAGTGGTTAATGACGTCAATTCCATTGGCAGAATAACGGAAAGGGAATTATTTTTTCGGAGTTCGGTTATCGTCGAGTCGATGATAACTTGGAGGAGGTCGGAATTACTTTGTGGGAGTTCGGTTATTGTCGAGTGGATGATAACCTGGAGGAGGTCGGAATTATTTTTTGGGGGTTGGATTATCGTCGAGTCGATGATAACGTGGAGGAGGTCGGAATTACTTATTGGGAGTTGGGTTATTGTCAAGTCGATAATAACCTGAAGGAGGTCGGGAACATAATTTAATACCTGAATTGGGTAATCATGCTCATCTAAAGTTTTTGCAAACCAACAGAACTCTAATTCCTTACTACACATCTGATATCGTCGAGTCGATGATAATCTGAGAAGACTTTGTATCCTAATTAAGTTACTATTCCGAAATTTTCGCCGAAAATATCGGACACTAATGTACGTCAACAACAGCACATTGCAACAGACGACACCCTTCTGCGGTCAGATATGAAAAAAAAGGAGTATACATCACTGAATCCCGTTCAAGAATCAAGAAATCTAAAACGTCGGCAATCGTGCAAAAACATGATTGGGAACTACTACCTGTTTCAACAATGAAGGAAAAGCATAACAAGTCATAAGAGCAACAAACCTCAATGGCTGCGCTCACGATGCCCGATCTTCACAGACAGTAGGACAACTCTTCAATAAGGACACAATACTTCGTGAGATTCAAAACGGCGGAGCGATGTGCGATAGTTTGGCGCAGGAAGAAATGAAGCAAAAATGAAGCACTCAGGAATTCCGACGTCAAGGCGTCGGGAGAGACACGAAGTTGCGACGGTGCGTTGGGCGGGAAAAAATAACCACCAAAAAATTGATTTCAAATTTCAAAGGGCCGCGCGGTAGAATCTCAACAAACCGCACGGAAGTTTCTCGGGAAATTTGCTGGCACCTTCGCGGGCCTTTTTAAAATTCATTAGTCTGTGGGCTCAAAAAGTTTCAGGTTCAATCATTGTTGCCAAAATTATTCCTTCGACTATTTCCAAGCATGTGCATGTGCTGACTTTTACAGTCGTTTGGAATTCCTAATTTGGAAAGCATTCAATGTAACTTAGTTGCTGTGCGTTGTCCAACTTTTAGGGTTTAGGGTTTAGGTTTAGGGTCTTAGGGTTTACGGTCACTGTTTAGGGTTTAGGGTCAGGGTTTGGGGTTTACGGTCACTGTTTAGGGTTTAGGGTCAGGATTTAGGGTTTGCGGTCATTGTTTAGGATTTTAGGGACAGGGTTTAGGGTAACAAATTTGAGATTCAAGTCGACGGTTCATTTTTTTAAGGATTAAACGATTAAAAGTTTTGGGTTTTCCATATTCCTAAACTGCAAGTTCTTAAGGATTACTGTTTTACTGTAGTCAAATTTTTTTAAAAAGAATTATATTCTTCAATAGTGTATGATTCAGGTTTTTTGTTATGTTAAACATCTATGAACACTAGTTTATTTTCTTTTTCATATAATGACCTATAAGGGCGTTGAGTTTATTGTGCTTATTGAAAGCCCACTATATCATATTATTTGGATTCTAACACAATTATGGAGATTCTAACACAATTTATGGATTAATAAAATGATCCAAGAACTTGCATGGCACTGTGAGAACATGAATCTCACGTCCAAAAAAAAAATTGGAACTTGTGTGTGCATTTTTTTGGACCAAAAAAATGCACCAAGCATGCATTTAATATAATTTATATTTGTTACATGCGGCCGCTGAGTCCATAAACAATTTATGGATTAATAAAATGATACAAACACTTGCATGGCACTACGAGAACATGAATTCCGCGTCCAAAAAAAGAATTGGAACTTGTGTGTGCATTTTTTTGGACCAAAAAATTGAAATGGTCTAAGCGCTAATTTGTTTATTTATATAACGCCTTCTTAATTAATGCATTTGGAATTGTCTTATACTAATTTTGAAAGTAGTGTTTGAGTTTGTGGTTTGATTGAGGTAATTTCCTGGTATGTGGAGGCGTCATGGTTTTAGTGAATAATTTCGATACTTTTAATTGGAAACTTTCATGTACAAGCATTCATTTGGACGTCAATCAAGAATAATGTTGGAGTACAGTTTAATGATGGTGACTGGTCATCATCACTGAAAGCTATGACCTTTTAAATAGTGTGTTTAATGATTACAAATTATGGCACATGGGATTCGTTATTGTCATTAGTGAAAGCTATGACCTTTTACATAGTGTGTTCCATGATTATGAATTATGGTACATGGGAGTCCTCATTAGCAACCTAGCAGGTGCAATTACTTTAATGATAACCCTTGAATTACGGCTCATTGAATTTTCCAATATGATTATGATTCAATTTGTAAAATGTCAATTACAAGCCACATTCTTAGTTCTAAATAGTAATTTATAATTTATAAAAAGGTAGAGCTCATTTGAAGAGAAATATTAAATGCCCGTATAAAAAACATTTGGAGCTCTTTGTAATTTACTAGGATCTCAACCTTCCAAGAATTGTGAGATAGGGGGAATTTATTCTTTGCATTTAACTTATCACTATACGTTTTCTGGATATTGCACTATTTAAGAAGTAGATGTACGAGTATCAAACTTCTTAGCACAGCATGTGTCCTCAACCTTCTTGTAAGGTCTAAAGAAAAACTTTGGTGTTTGTATGATATTAGAAGTTACATTGTGCTATTTATTTTTTTTTTAAATTTGAAAATACAATTAAAGTTTCCGTGTCATGCAAAAATTTCAACTGATGTAACAAAGACAAAATACAAGAATTTAATTAAATGCAGTACCATAAAAAGACACCACGTTTCATATAGCAACTTAGAGCAATCTCCAATTTCTCTTCACCTCAAAGCAACTATCTATTTGACCTTTTTTTTTTTCTTTTACATTTAAAAAAAATGAATTTCTCAATTCTATACATGTTATTTCAAAATAACCATTAGATGGGATTTGAGGGCAATCCATTAGGAGATTGTTTCAGCTATGTTCTCCTCCCTGTTCCCTTGCTGCTATTTAATATTTTTTTTTCAAAAATAAAAATAATAATAAAAATAAATTTATAGACACCAGATGTGAAAAAACTAATTAATTAATGAATTATTTTTTTTTCAAAAACTTTGATGTGGCAGTCTCTCAACCACGTCAGACAGCAGGTTTTTAGCAACTTTAAAATTAGCAATTTCACATTTAGCCAGTGCTTCATTTAGCAATTTTAAATTTCACAATTCATAGAATTACAAAGTTTATAATTGTTAACAATTTACATATTATACATTTATAAATTTATAATTGTTAACAATTTATAGAAATTCTTAACAATTTTAAAATTTATAAAAGTTACAAATTTATGTAAATATAATTGTTAAAAATTTATAGAAATTTGAAATTTATAACAATTTAAAATTCAAAAATTTATAGAAATTTAAAATTTAACATTATAGAAGTCGACGTTATCAATGAAACCATCAACCTAATAAATATCTAATCAGAAATCAGAGTTATCCTCGAATCGATGATAACCCCAGCAGAGTTGACGTTATCAATGAAACCCTCGACAAAATAAATATTTGATCGGAAATCAGAGTTATCCTTGAATCGATGATAACCCCAGCAAAGTCGAAGATTCGTTATCATTGACTCACTCAACATGATGAATAATTCATCCGAAAACAGAGTTATCCTCGAATCAATGATAATGGACCAGAATTACACACGGAGAAAATAAAAAACAAATCCTTCTGAAATACCTCAAAGCCAAGTGAAATAAGTTCAATGAATAGAACATAAACATATCCAAAGATCCACGTATCATCGAGTCGACGGTACGGGTCCCGAAAATAGGCAGCCTCGCACCAAGAGGATCAGACGTCCATGAAAAATAAATACTAACGTCCCTTTGGTTTCATGAAATTTGTTATCATTGACTCGATGATAGTATCTAAAAAACTATGCTCGTCACCTTCTCTCAGGATTTCAAATATGAAAGCAGAGGACGTCTACGACTATTCCGCGACAAAGCACCACCTTCAACCCTTCGAAAACCCCTTGAAGGACAAACCATTCATTGCCGAAATGGAGGATAGCTACGGATCTCTTTGGTAGTTCAAGGATCACATTTCGAGCTGGAGTTTTGGCGTAAACCGATGGAAGAACTTTGTCTTCCTTCGCTACAAGGTGGACAACAAGCCAGGATACCTACCCTGGAATATGAACGAGAAAGTAGTGTTCATCGATGCTCACTAGAAAGACTATGTCGTACTCGTCCTTCGAGAAGTAGACGATACTGGGAAGACTGGGAAGCATTGTCACTCTATTGTAATGAACGTGAACTCGGCGGCCGGGATGTTCGACCTGGAAAACCTCATGTCATTCTTGGAGGGGTCAGAAATGGAGTCCCTGAATGAGCAATTTGTAGACAATGGGTATGTTCCATGGAAGAATGGCACGGCCAAGGCTAACGCCACAAAGCTCAGCCTCATCTTCCAGACATTGGACAGGTACGCCTTAGCGCACGTTCAGCAATAGCCATCGTTAGGTGGAAATGCCAGTAATCAGGGAAGAAAATCAACTGCCAGTCTGAATCCACCGTCCGGGGCCACGGGGGAAAGGTCAAGGGGGGCTCAACCGAGTGAAGCCAAAAAATGCAGTAGCACAGATTCCGGTGCTGCTGAATCCAGCAGGAAAAGAAAGAAAAGCACCCAAATAGGTGCTGCAGGAGCTGGCAGTTCAGGGTCAGCATTGACAACTGTGGACGCGGCCTCTGCCGAAGAACCTGTGGAGGACTTCTAGAGGCATGCAAATCTGCAGAGACAGTTTTGGGAAGAGCACAAGGCGTGCTTCCTTTTTGATCAGAACCTCGTGACGGTTGACATCAAGCAATGCATAATCGCACGCGAGCAGTACATCATTCGCGCATTGCAGGAGGACATGGTAAATTCCGTCAAGGAACAACTGGTCCAACTCATCGACATCAAACAACGTCAGAGAGTTTGCCTGACGCTAGTGGATGCAAAGAAAAATCTTCTGAAAGAGAAACCGACGAAGTGGGAACAGATTGAGAAAGGCCAGTTTATGATAATAAATGGCCAGCACAGCATAACTGCTTCAAAAGAGCTTCAGAAGATAGGCTGTGGTGAAGACAGGAAAGTGGAGCTCCAAAGGTGGGAGGCACTCATTGTGTGGACTCTAAATCCAACACAACTGAGGAACATATCCAGATACTACAATGCAACTAATCATCTGGACCACGCACAGCTGACGTGGGGGAACCAAATCATCAATTGCAGAAACATCTAGTTTGCCTGCAGACGTCCTACTGATTTGCGCTCGGAGGATACAGTCAGAAAAAACAAGGCTGTGTGGAGTGTTTCAAATTACAAGGTGAGCATGAACTTAGTAACGGTATCCTCGAGTCGACGATAATAGTCGATGTGCTAGGTAGTTCACTATTTCTTTTGCAATTCTATTGTTTAAAGAACTGTTACAGGCTCTCAAAGAACTCCGATGCCCTACCTTATCATCGATTCGACGATAATGTGGGCTACATGCAAAATAGCAAATATCATTTCTCACATTTATTTTGAATTGTATTCTGCAGAATTTCACTCACGCCGTTGTTGACCGCTTCCACAATATACATTCGAATAAAGAAGGGGCTTTGATCAAAGGACCTTCGGATCTGAAGAACGAGATTCAGATCATTACCCTCCGAGACGAGTTGTGGAAGCACTGGCAAAGCTTCTTGACGAAGTACTTGGACGGCGAGCTCATTGACCCTGTTACAAAAACGTACTATAAAGAGACCAAGGGTTACCATAGGAAATCCACAGCATGAAAATTCTTTCATCTCGGGCAAAAAATGCACTGCATGAAAGTTCTTTCCGACACGCTTATGTCGAATGGTAGTGATCAGGACTCCTTTCAGACGCACAACACCCTCTTGATTGATGATTCTCCGGACAAAAGCATCTGCAATTTGGATGGGAACGCCATTTTCCTCGACACGTGGAGTCACGCCAAGCGGAGGGACGACATCCTCATGGGCGAACTCCTGCCGTGGCTCCAGCGCCTGGATTCCAATTGTCCGGATAGAGGGCTGCTTCAGTACGTCAATGAGAATCGGATAGGCAACCCACCATATGGGCGGCAGGACTATCGGACCCGGGATATCCTAGAGTTCATGCAACATTCCGCGGACGTGATGGGAACGCGATTCGAACTTCCCGCCCTCGGCTTAGTCATAGAGCGAACTCGCCGTAAGAAGTAGAAAGTAGAACCCCCCCTAAACACGCATCTAGGGAGCCCAGGCATTTTGACTGAATTTAATAATTTTGTATGCTACTATAATTTTGTATGCTACATTTTTTTGTAAATAATATATTGAGTTCGTATTTCAGCTAAATCAACGCCTCTGTTTTGGAGAATTTCGTACATCATTTGTCTTGTTCGGAACTCGATCTTCTTGTCCATCCTTCGGTTCAACCGTTTCATGGAGATAGTAAATCACGTGTGTGTCTTGAACTGTAATCTTTTCTTATTGCAGGTCGGAGGTGGCTGGTCGATGGAACAAGCCAAAAGGCCAAAGCTGACAAGGAGCCTTGTCTCTGGATCGGAAAAGTTGCAATGGAGCGGGTCGGAATCGGAAAGGGGGAGCTGCGGGACCGCGCCCTTTTCCAAGCCCTACATGTTGCGATCCGCCACGGACGCAGCTTTGGCGGCCATAGACTATTCCAAGGGAAACATCGAGGACGGCGTCGTGGACAGCCCTCCAAGTCGCAGTCATGGAAGAACTCCCATTTTCTCCCCGTCGCCGCTGAAGCGGACATCCTCGAGTCGAGGACGATCGACGTCGCCGTCTCCGCGGGCGGATGCCGCCACCAGCCGCAAACTAGACCTCCCTGTTGAAGAAGCTGCGGGACATCCTCGTCTCCAGGATGCTGCCCGCTCTCCCTCACCAAGTCCTGTTGTTCCTATCCTTGGCCCGAGCTCGGAGGCAACACAGTCTGGGCTCCAAGACCAGACTACAAGTTTGTTACTCAGGTCGGCGACTGCTACTCGCTTACCTCGGCTTGAGGATAAGCGGCCTCCGTCCTGGCATTCAGCGGGAGCCGGGCACGTTAAGTTCGYTGACAAGCTTTTCAGCCAACGGATTTTCAAAGACCATCGACAGTCTTTGGACTCCAATTCAATGGGAACTACACTTCCGTACGTAGATAGTAAGAAACCCTTGCTACCAAGGCCGCCTCATCAAGGGTCAAGATCTCTTTCTACTTTGGAATTTCGCGAAAGCACTCGCAACCCAAAGCGCAAGGATAGTCGATCTCAGAGACGAAGTTCATGCAGTGCTTTCGATGATGGAAGAAGGCATTATTATCCTTCCCAACTCGAGGATATTCTTAAAGGCCTGGCCAAGCTCAAAGCCATGGAGGCAGCAAATAGCAATTGTACTGCCCATAGTGATGCTTAGTCAAGCGAGTGCATTTTTGAACCCGACAGCTTGTGAACATCCCGTACTATTAATAGCATGCTAAAAATACTCAAAAAATACATTCGTAGAGGAGTGCTGGGCTTTCATGCATATTTTGGCTCTCCATTTCAACATATTCTTGAAAAATGATCAATACATTCTATTAAAGTTGAAAGTGTGCCTCTCTTTATCATTGAAGTTTACTACTCATCTTTCAGTTCAACAACTATTGCGTCCATGAATCTCAACAAGTCATTTCCTAAAGTCTCATAATCGCCGGTTTGTCTCAATTTAACGAATAAGGCCCTACTACAAAAAAATGAGTACATAAATGACTGCAAAGAATGACTTCAAAACAGTCATTCCGGACAAGAATGACTACGAAATGACTAGGGATGCCTGAAGTCATTGTGGACAAGTCATAGATTTAATGACTGCGGGACTATTATCACCATCCATTTAGGACTTGGATGTAGAAATGAATGAAAAATTCAATGGTTAATTAAGTGATAATGAAAAATTGGCTTAAAGAAATGGCCATGGAGCTTCCATGTGGAAAGCCCATCCATCAAAAATCTGAGGTGGACATCCACGTGGCCAATCATTTGCCAGTCATGTTGAAGTAACACTTGACCCATTAAACATCTGACGTGGACATCCACGTGGCTAGTCATTTGCCAGTCGTGTTGAAGTAACATTAAACCCATTAAAAAT
>VACF01001040.1:18802-39454 GCA_006891605.1 Pleurozium schreberi | reverse complement strand
TATTTAGATTAAAAAACTTTGCATATTTGTCCTCAAACTATTATTAAGAATAAAACAATTTCAAAAGGAAAGATGGCATTAACTTTGGAAATTCAAGGTGAAGGGCTGAAGGGCCTCCACCTAGCTATGCCCAACTACCACTATAATCTTCAAGTTTATTAAATTTATAAAAGATTCATTTTGTATGTGAAATAGACTTTCAAATCTTTCTTGATTAAATGTCTCAACTATCGTTAAACAAATCTATTTTTGCATAAATTGATAATCATTGAAGGAAACAATATATTTAGATATTTAGATATTTAGATTTTTTGAATTGATAATCCTAGCCATTTTTTTGAGACTCTACACTAAAGTCCACACGATAATGCAATGAAGATCAAGTAGTCAAATAAATTATATACAATATATGTTTGATCAATGAATTCAACATGAAAAAGTCTTCAAAGCATAGGATGATTGAAAGTGTTGTCAATTATGAAATCATCGACAATGTATTATTCTTGTACTTTTAATGAAGATATATGGCTTCCTTGTTCTTAATGTTAAATAATCGTTGTTTAAATTCTTTATATATACTAAATGATTGGCGTAGTGATTAAAAGTTTATAGGCTATATGGTATGACTTGAAGACAATAAATACAAACAAAATCTAAAGGTCAAATTAATACAATATGTCATTTTTTTTCTTCTTGTTGAAAATAATTGCTTTGTGAAGGGTTTTTATTAATTTCATTCTAAATAAGAAATCAAACCAAATAGAATAAATTAAACTACAAAATATCAAATGTGAAACTTATACAAGATAAGTTGATCATTTAGTGAAGTATATTATCTTTTTGAAGGATAGATTTTTACAAATTTGCAACCTAATTTATAGAAATAAATCCTTCTTACAAATAAATCCTTCATTATTGTCTACMTTTATACAAAGTTTGTACTATTGCTATTTCAATGCGTTGGAACTTCTTTAGGCAAAAATTCAAATCTTATAATTATAAATCTTCTATACATCTTAGACTTTATGTTGACATATATTAGGTGCACTAGGTGCGAATAGACATGGCTAGAATCATGAAATGAGCTCAAAAAATGAAGCCATGGAATGAAAGCCAAGACCAAAAAAATAGTGCCAAGGGAAGGAGCAACTATTGAGTCAAATAATATGTATGACCTTTCATAGACTACACAACTTTTTGTGTTGTTTTTGGTATGCTCATTTATCTTCCATTGTTTCAATTCTATTGTACAAGATGTAAAATATGCATCTCATCTTCAATTGTTGTTTAACTACTCTAAGTTCATTTACTCCATTGACATCATGCATAAGTTACATGATTTTTAAGGACATAATGCATTGAAAAGACTTCTTGAATTCCTCATATGCCACTCAAGCAATATGTATATATTCTAACATCAGTTGAAGTACTAATATAATTTAAGATAAATTTCTATTATTGATAGTCATTGATGGAATATTGCACCATATGAAATCCGTAAAGTTAACATGTCAACTTTTTAAATTGCATGATTAAATAAGGGAATTCTATCCGGACGTGACATTGGCTTTTCCCGTCCGGATGTCATGACGCGTCATGACGCGTCGGAGACCGTCCCGAATGTCGACGGCGTCGTTGACGGCGTGGATGAAGTCCGTCGACTGCGCGCGGCGCGCAGACGGCCAAACCGTCGACTGGACGGCTCGACCGTCTTTCGGACGGACAGTGCGTCTACGAGCTGTCGACAACGCGCAGGCGATTGACCGTCTTGTGGACAGCCATTGAATGTGCGAACTGTCCACGTCGCTTGGACGGCGTGGACGTCTCCTGGATGGCCTGGACGGCGGCTGGACGGTGTAGACGGCCTAGACGTCGCCTGGACGGCCTCCCGTCCGGACGTGTTTGCGGTGCGCCAACGAACAGTCCGTCCAAGCGACAGCCTGTTCACAGTATACAGGGGTTGCCGTTTAACTTTAGGATCACTTTTCCTTGTTGATCTTTGCTCTTATGACCTGGTTGGCATACGACCATTGTACTAGAGTGAAGTCCAAGAAGAGTGTGTGTGGGAGGAGCACTTGTTGTGAAAGCAATAAGTGTTATTTTCCACATCACATCCAAACATAATACTAACTTGTTTTTTTGTGCAGCGTTCAGTTAAAAATGGTCAACACGAAGAGAGAGTGGGGCCAAACCTCGAGCTCCGGTAGARGCTTGCATTGGATGAGCTGAGCAATCTACGCATCGAGCTGCCCATGCACATTCGACGAGACGGGAGTGACACTCATGGTGTCTCCCTGTCCTCCCCCCAGCACAAGAGAAGCACAGATCTATCAAAGTCGACCGCCCTGTCGGAAAAGAACGAAACAGAAAACACCTGCGATTGATTTTCTTCAATCACCAGACGCGGAGAACGAAATGATGGAAGAGGCAAAGCATGGAAATGAAGCAAGCGCAACATGCGAGAGAGCGTGCGACGAACGACGCTCCGCAACATACTCTCCCCGAAAACGCAAACAATGAAGTTTTGAACCCTAAAAAGTCTCTGAAGACGATGATAATAATAAAGTGCCATGTACTGTGGACTATTACTCCAGGGAGTGTAATTCCATTTTCTTAGTGAAAAAAGGGACCATGTGTCGGAAGGCTATTGGTTGGAAAGTTTTTACGGACCGTCAACTATAATTTGACTTTCACAATCAAAGTGTTGAGAAACAAGCTAGGAAGGTGCTATGTGGACATTGAGTCACAACAGTCGGACTTGGAGGCCGGGGTGAACTGACCCCCTCGTCGGCCATTTGGAAAAACCTTGAAATTTTTTATTTTCCACGCATAATAAAATTTTCAAATTTTGAATTCATATTTGCAATCAGAGGCTCCAAATTATTGGGGAGAAGTGTACAAAGTAAATTAGTTAAGCCCCAAATAGGGGAGCTTTATATTTTTTACTTGCACCCTTGGAATGACTTCGAGTGGCCAAGCAAGAGGGCCAGGGTCAATTCACCCAAGCCGACTTTGATACCTGGTTCGGATAAAAACACTTGACTTGTCTAGGTATAGAAATTGACYTGTGAGAGCATTCACACCATTATTCACCAAATCAAACTSGCCAAATGTCTTATGATGGGCTCCACAAATCTCTTTCAATTGGTGATTCCACTTGCCAAGYCCTTGCCGTGAAGTGGCATATGGTAGTCCCTTATCGGATTACAAAGAACATCATTTTTTTTAGATATTTGGATTTGCAAGAAATTGTTAGAGAAGTTATCCAAAACTCAAAAAACTAAGTGTGTTAGTTGCCGGAATCATCGAAGATTGAACAAAATTTAGCACCTTGTTGTTCTTCTAGTTGAAGCTAGAATTACAATKCTCATTTTTAGCTCACTATGTTGGTACAACAAAGAGTGGGAAAAAATAATCATTTCTTGCAACATTTCTTGAAAAAATRTTKTCTGTACCAAATGTGGTAGGATTTTACAATGGTGTAAGATGAAATTTTCAATAAATTATTTTATTGATGAAGTCAAAACTTGGAATATTATTAATTATTTGGCAATTATTGTCAAATCTAATAAAGCAGTACAATATCCAACATACTCAACAATATCAATGTATGCTACTATTCATGATATTAAGGCTATCATTTATGCTACTTTTCTTGCTTGTTCAATGAATTGTTGGTATGGTGAGATTTGAACAACAAACTTGAACTTCAGGGGTTTGGAAAGGGTAAGGAGCAATTCAATAGGTTTCCRTGCTAAGCTCATTTTTTAGGGGGTGCTCAAGAATTTTATCCTTGGCATGTGAAGGTGAAGGAGCATTTACAACCCAGGCCATCCAAGCCAAAGTGGCCAGCTCTTCCATGTGAGAATGACAAAGAGCTCCAGTAACTTTGGCTTCCATATACTTGTGACTTYGAATCAAAGCAACATTCAAACGCAAAAACTACTTTTTTGCTCTAATAAAATGGTGAAAATGGAAAAAAATTGTTCTATGTTTTGGAATGGTTACTTTTGCAGTTTGCAAAGTAAACTAGCCTATGACAAGCAAAGTGATTGGTTTGCCTTATTGGCATTGTTAAAAAAATTTAAGTTTCTTTTTCCAKAAAGACAACTTTGAGAAATGGGGATAGCAACTGGATTTTTTTGTTTAACAAAGTATGAAATTTTAATGAAATTTTTGAAGTATGTTGTGAGTTGGCCCCATAGAATCTCGACTATACCACTAAAACCAACAAAAAGTGTATTCATAATGGGCATTGTACACACTTGAAATAGTCACAATATTTCCTAACATAGCTACAATATGAAAACCTAAAAAGGTCACTTCCTATTATAAATTAATATTCAAAAGGTGGAAGTTCCTATTGCAATTACTAATCACTCCATCATTGTCATCTAAAACATTGACTATAGCCACTAACTCAAACTAATGTAGACTAAATCCCATTTATTGAAAAAGTCTATCATGGTTTGATGTAAGACTTTAACACAATAATAATCGTTTTTTAAATTATTKWTTATTATTATATATTAATAAATTTATTATAATATTATAATAACATTATATCTTAATTTATAATATTACAGCATCCTAATTATAGAGATGTTAAATAGTATTCTTCAAACAATTAACATCATTCGATGCCAAATAAACTTGATGAATAATTAGAGTGTCCAAATTCTTTTACTATGATGTACAATAGTATGTGGCTATGTGCTTGTGGGAAATAAAATGAACCATGTTAAATACCCATTYGGGTGTAGCTACTTGACTTGGTGTGACTAATACAAGGAGACACTCTTGATAGGTAGAGGCCAATTTTTTAAAATTTATATTATAAATATCATTAATTTTCCATATAGATTATTCTATAGTGTTAACAATAAAATGAATTGATTCATCTTACACAAATTAAGAGTTACTTACAATATCATATGGACGCTTGGATACTTAGACACATTTAATGTGCTTTTGTTGGCAAATTTAGCATTTTGAGGGATGGATTCAACAAGAAATATTTGGTATCATTTCATTGATGAATGCTAGGAATATTTAAATGTCGAATTTTGTTTATTAATTATGAGTGCTTAAAGATTACTTTATCTATAATGAACGATAGGTACAAAGGGTCATTGTACAATACATTTTAGACTCATGAGTTGCATGCGCACATGTTGGATATAATTATGTTGTAAGAGGAGCAAGCACAAACTTAAGGGTGCTTTCTTCATATGCGGTATGTACAAATGGTCGCTTTATTGTTAAGTGATACACACAAAAGGGAGCTTTATCATTAGGGGGGATTTGAGGATATTACAAGACTCAAATCCCGGATTGTAGGAACTTCGAGAACTACGCCACATCAGCAATATGAGGTGGCATTGTCTCAGTGGGATGTCATAAAATATTGATTGATTTTTTTTAATTTTTTAATTTATTTTAAATCATTTTTTAGATTTTTAATATTTTACAAAAAAAATTGAAAAAAAAAATTGAAAAAAAAAAATAATTTTTTTTAATTCATAAATTTTGACAATAAGGGTTGATTTACAGTTCTCGGATGGCAAGCGGAACAACCCTGAAATGGCCCTCCCTTGCCTTCAAATCTCACCTAATGCACATGTGCGATACATGTAAAGAGGTGTTTTACTCATATACAACACACACAAAAGGAGTGCTTTACACATAAGTGGTACGCACATTTATCCTTACCCTCTTCTAATTCACTCCAACAATCCAATGTTCAATTCACTATTTTRTGGGTGTTCACCAACTTAGAACGATGTTTTTGAGCAAAAATAAATCTTTTTAAAATTTTTGATTTATGAATTTTATATTTTATTTTAAAAAACAACTTAAAATTCACTCTCCTTCAAAAGATCTAACTTACAATTGTGGATTTTTTGGAAGAACTTTAGCCAAATAATTAGATTAGGAAACTTTAAGCTAGTATTTTCATAAAAGACAAAGAAATATATGCAACCCTACTTGCATTTAGATAGCTCCAACAATTGCAAAAGAGTTCTTTAATATTTTTGAAAGTAATAAGGAAAGTCATGATTAGACAAATTACTAAGTGAGCTCAAAAAGGGTTGCAAACATTTCAAAGATAGAATAAACCAATTTAGGGAAGAAAAAGATGCATATAGGGGAACACTTGATTCATTGTGTTTGTTCAACAAGTTGCCTATTATTTCAACCTACACTAATTAATTATTTTGCAAATAGTGTAAAGTGGGTGTATTACTGTCACACACACTAATAGGACAAATCAATGTCATGGATTGACCTGCTCGATTTTGTAGGATGTTACAGTAATCTTATGAAGAAGGCCTTGGAGTATGAATTTACACATGGAAAGAACACAAGGAATTTTTTATTTGCTACACAAAATAAATTTTGGAAATTTGGAATTTACATTTATAATTTGAGATCCCAAATTAGCAAGGGGAGCTCAGGGAGGTCACTTAGTTCTTACTATAACAAAACATGGTAAAAAAAAACCGCACTCTAAATCAAGTGCGGTTCTTTTTGCCACGTTTGGTTGCATGCGTGCATAGTGGGCTTGAAGTTTCTTTTACAATTTTTGACTGCAGTTTTTAACATTTGAGGCTTGTGATAAACCAATCGGAAAGGTCTTGAAAATACCTTTCCAATAGTATATCACATGCTTTGAAATTCCAAAAACTGCACTCGGAAATTGCAAAAGAAGAAGATTGTGCATGTAATGGGCCTGCAACCAAACATGGCAAAAAAACTGCACTTGATTTAGAGTGCCCTTTTTTTTTACCATGTTTTGTTATAGTGTCTACTACAACAAACTATGTGCGAACAAGTGGTTTCTAATAAACTATAATTTCAACTTGAAATTTTGAGCATTGTTTAATAATAACTATAAGTTTCTATTGCAAAAATTTCCAACTCAAATAAAATATGAAGTGATTCCTAGAAGAGGTTGAAAATAAACTAAAATGGCATGTTTTTCAACTCAAATATTTATAGAGAACACATTTAGATAACCATTGCATCAAAATTCAACTCAAAATGAGCTTTCAACAGAGACTTATTTTTAGGAATTTTTTGTTCATATTTTACACAATTTTGTCTTATATAATATGGAGTCTGAAAGTTATTTTTCAGTGTTACAGTGTATCTTTTTACTTAAAAAATTTGTAACTAATTATTATAAATTAATCAAATAAAATATCAATAATTCAAAACGTAAACTTTTAAAGTAGAAAAATTTGCTCATATTTTTTTAGTTGATTTTAGGTAAAATCCAAAAAGTATATAGGAAGTCCAAAGTTTTATTTGCAGGTGGTTTTTTATGGACACTCTAAGTGACCCCCCCCCCAAGAAGGGAAGGTGAAGAACATAGAATTAACAGGCACAAAAATAAGGGGCTTTTTGTACAATTACCCTGCAAAACATAGAATTCTTCGTACATAACCTACTTCATATGGTTGGGGTGAATTGACCCTTGCTTGGCTCCTCTAGAAAATGACGAATTTATTTATTTATTTTCCATGTATGATAAGATTTGAATTCATATTTGCATTAGAGGCCCTAAATTGCTAGAAAGGGTGTTCAAGGTAAATTACTCAAGCACAAAATAGGGGGCTTTTGTTTTTACTTGCACTCCTAGAATGACTTAGAGAGGTTGAGTAAGATTGTATGCTCACTCACTTTCACGTCCTCTTTTAGTTTTTTTTTAGTTTTTTTTTTTTAAAACATACGACCTAGTCCTGCCTTAGTTTTGAACCCTTGAATGCCAAGATGAATGTTTTGTGTCCGATGGAAGATAGAGAATCAATATCTGTAGGACAGAAGTGCAACTATTCATCCTTGAAATTTTGTGTGAAAATGGGAGATCTTCTATAATACTTTGACTTCCAATTAATACTTTTGAATTACTTTAAACTAGTGATTCCCACCGTATCAAAATGCATGATTTTCACGGTCACCAATTCGTCCTTCAAGGGTTAAAACTTTCTCACAGGACAAACACTTTGATTGTCCACGTCAGATTATAGTTTATGTCACGAACCACTCCAACCAATAGCCGACCGACTAGTGGCACTCCTTTTCACGAGAAAAATGGAATTTAGTCTCACCGGAGGGAATTAGTCTAACCAAGCTCGCCTGGCGCTGCGTGGCACGGTATTGAATATCTTCGTCTTCAAAGACCTCATGGGGTTCAGTGGTTGCATTTTTCGGTGAGCTTCTCTGCTGCGGAGCTCCTTCGCGTGCTCTCTCCCCCCGCGCGCTTGCTTGCTTCGTTTCCATGCTTCGCCTTCTTCTTCTTCCTTTTCGTTCCCCGCGTCGGGCGCCAGAAGACAACAATCAATCGCAGSTGTTTTCCGTTTCGTTATTTTCCGACAGGGCCGGTGACATCGGCCAATCTGTACGTCCCTTGTGYGGGGTCGAGTGGGGGACACCATGAGTGTCACTCCCGTCTCGTCGAATGTGCACGGGCAGCTGGATGCGCAGATTGCTCAGCTCATTCAATGCAAGCCTTTACCCGAGCTCGAGGTTTGGACACTCTCTTCGCATCGACCATTTTGAATCGCATGGCTTCCTTGGAATTTTTTTTTTAAAATACATTTGGAGTATCTTCGATCCTTGCGTTTGGAGATCGCTTCGTAGTCTCTGGACCTAGTTTTCGAATTGTAAAGAGGAGGTTTTGATCAGCACTTTAGTTCATGTGCTTAGTGTAGGGCATTACCCATGCGGAATGGCGTTTCCACTTCGTCTTCTGCGCTGAGGTTCTCTGACGTTCTTTGCATGGTGGCCGAGCGTATATTATGTCTGCAGTTGAGTTGATCTTTGTGATTGCTGATGGAAGAACTAGGGTGTCGACTTGCTTTGAGACTAACCTAATGGCCGGAAAATCCGAGACATCAGATGACTAGCAGAGCGGTTTCGTTGGAAGGAGATTWAATTGGTAGAGCTTGCGGGCTGTTCATGCCGAGCGAATATTGTATCTGCAGGAGAATTAGTTTAGTCACTCTCTGAGATTGCTCATGGAGGTGATGGGCGTGGAGTTGGTTTTGGCCGGAAAAATCTGAGGCCCTGCACAACGAGCAGAGCGCTTTAGTTCATATGCTTCTRTRGGGTATTAAATTGCTGAATGGCATTTCKTCGTTCGTTTGTGAAATGAGGTTCATTTTTTTTAGGTTACGGGCTGGTTGTGGTGACTGAGGATGAAATAATTTGTTGAGTCAAGCTCTCTGATTGCTGACGGAGGAGTAGGATGTCTAGTTGCTATTAGGGTARCCTATTGGCTGGCAAAATCTGAGGCAGTACTGGCAGATGTGCCTGTACGGGACCTGCGTTCGACTCGCTGTAGGCTGGAATTTGAATGGAATAATGTATATGAAGTCCATGTATCGGTCTCATTCATCGATTTTCAATTTGTCGTCTTAGTGATGAAAGAAGTGCTGCTTTACGTAGGAATAGAGGCTCGTGATCTTCCTCGATCTTACAATTGGCAGCCCAGTGATATATTGAATTCCTTGTGAACTTTCGGTTAATATTATTTCCTCTTCTTTGTGCGCCTTCCCCGTAACCTCTCGATTCAGAGTTGCTGATCCTCGCACTCTTCTCTGGGTAGTGCTTCTTGGTTATGGCCGCACCAAGTGATAATCTTTGTTCGTCACTTAATCTTTTTAATTGCGGAAACTGGAAGAAATTCGTTAGAAACCAGTTTAGCAATCATCCAAGAGCTAGTGCCGCGTCATGATTGTCAAAATTCCTGATGCCCTGGACCTATTGGGAGAATGCAAGTCTTAGAATATGAAAGGGCAGCATCATCAGTTGCTTCATTCTGGTGTAACACTCATGCAGTTTAGTCCATTCATTTATTCAGTTTTGGTTCATCTTTATTTTCTGCAGKCATCGAATGTTAACGATTGCTAGAACATTTTGAGGCTAGTTTCAAACTCTAAAARTTGAGGCTATTTTTTCCTACACTAGTCGTTCGTTCGTTATGATTCCTTCGTATACCTGAGAGACAGCAGGAACGTAAAAATTCCTAGTGGGAGTATCTGATGATTTTGGTGACTTGCAATTCAGGTCAGAGCACTGTGCGAAAAGGCGAAGGAGATTTTGATGGAGGAGAACAATGTTCAGGTTTCAAGCTTTTCAACTTTTTTGATATGCACATGGTTTCCTTAGGTCAGGACACCTACATGTAGTTGTACCAATCAACTTCTGGAGTTTTACGCACTACCACAGGTTGAACTTTCTGTTGGCTAATGGTTTGTTGAAGTGGTTGACGGATTAAACGCTGCGTTTTGTAATCAGAGCATCCTGAACCTTTGTTCCTGTGAGGTAATTCATCGTAGTGCCATATTTGATTCAGATGCGTGGAACTCGTGGAATAACTCAGACAGCTAATAAGTGGGAGTGTCGTTTGTCTGTTTGGGAACAGCCAGTGAAGTGTCCTGTTACTATTTGTGGAGATATTCATGGTCAATTCCATGATCTTGCGGAGCTTTTTCGGATTGGAGGCATGGTGCGTCACTCTCACTTTCCTGATCTGGATTCGTTTAGCTCGCTTCCTTGTGTGAGTGATTGTCTTTGTCTATGGAAGGGGAAAGAACGGGCAAATTTCCGCTTCGACGGAGTTGTGGTTGAATTGCCCGACCCTGACCGTGATTTCGTTTCCTTTTGTCCCAGTGCCCCGACACGAACTACTTATTCATGGGCGATTACGTGGACCGAGGCTACTACTCTGTTGAAACTGCTACAGTGAGTGTCCTTTCTCTTCCCTGTTGTATTAGTGTGATCGCGTGAGCTAGTTGTGAGCGCCTTGAAATGGATGTAAGTGGTACTGTCCTTTTTCCTCGTAGGAATGATGTCCCGTCGCTWGGTTTTGTTTCTGTGTATGCCACGTCTTTGTGTCTTTCGCGGTGCTCGGCCTTGCGAGGCGGGTTAGGGTTGGATATTTAGACTCGTGCTCGTGTGGTTCTAGCTCAATGGTCCGGAATTGGAAGTCCTTTTGAGGTGATTTTTTTTTTTTTCCAGCTTTTGGTGGCGTTGAAAGTTCGATACCCAGACCGTATAACCATCTTGCGTGGCAACCACGAGAGTCGGCAGGTCCGATTCTCGCCTCTCCAAGTTTTCATAGTTCCTGAGATCATGTTTCTTCCTGTTCCTACTGATGCAAAGTTTTCGTTTTGCCTGCTCGAATTTGTCGTGCTTGGTATTTACGGGTTGCTGTGGTTTGATTTCGAGCAGATCACTCAAGTGTACGGCTTCTATGACGAGTGTCTCCGAAAGTGAGTGCCTTTTTGTTCGTGCTTTCCGTGTTCTTCCTTTCTTATTATTCTTTTTGTAACTGGTCAGACTGTTCCCTAACTGCTCCGAGATTATTTTTTCGAGTGTGTTAGAATGGTTTGCATGAATGTTTGTAGTGAACCATTTTCGTTTTTTTTCCAGGTATGGAAATGCCAACGTTTGGAAGATCTACACGGACCTTTTCGATTATTTTCCTCTGACGGCACTGGTGAGGATCACGTTTTTTTTTTGTAATTGCTGCAATGTGAATCTACGGGTGATGAATTTGCTAATCTTTAAGTTCTCTCTTAAGTTCTAAGTTCTCTCTTTTAAGTTTGGCAGTTTATTTCTACTCGTTAGCGGGTTTTATCTCGAGTGAAATTGCGGTTGTTCTTTATTTGATGAAACCTAATCCTTAGGGACCGGGTCTTTTTCAAGATTGCAGTCCCCACCATCATTGCCTAGGTGATTTCTATTCGGCAGYTTAGCATCTGATCTGCGGTTCAGGAGAAGTTTTCGGGATACTATTAGAGGTTTTGGTCTCGTTTCTCAGCTATAGCTCGAGAAAATAAATAATTCTTTTTCTAAAAGGCTAGGGACGGATTAAGGGCTCAGTGTTATTCATTCAGGTCAATCTATTGTGAACTTTGATTTTACTGCAACCAAGAGTTGTTTATTTAGAGAGTTCGCTGATTTGAAGTTAGTGAACAGGTCGAGTCCGAGATATTTTGTTTGCATGGAGGCTTATCGCCGAGCATCGATTCGTTGGATCACATTCGAGACCTGGATCGAGTTCAAGAGGTCCCTCATGAAGGTCCTATGTGCGATCTCCTTTGGTCTGATCCTGATGACCGCTGTGGGTGGGGCATTTCCCCGCGAGGCGCTGGGTACACTTTTGGCCAGGTACACTTTTGGCCCTCCCTCGGCGTAGTTTCCTCCCCCTGAGCGACCTGCTTTATTCAGCACGGCCGTGTTTGGAGTTGTTTCTCTTGTGGGTTGAAGAGGTTTGTTTGTCGTTGTTACGRCCCATTGGTGAATCGTGAACTCAATTGGATTCGTTTTTGCTTGAATCATCGTGGGTTTTGAACTTCGCAGGACATTTCGGAGCAGTTTAATCACAACAACAATCTGAAGCTGGTTGCCCGAGCTCATCAACTAGTGATGGAGGGTTACAATTGGGGCCATGTATGTTTCTTTTGGGTGTCGCAATCGTGGCATGGGGTGGTGTTTTGTGTTCTTCCTCTGTTTTTTTTCGTTCTTTGTGTTTTGAGCGGTGCCTGTTGTTCGATATTGGTGTTGAGCTGATGTTTGTATTGCTGGATATTCAGGAACACAAGGTGGTGACCATATTCAGCGCGCCTAATTACTGCTATCGTTGTGGTAGGGTTCTCTTTCCTTTTGACTCCTGCCGTTGATCTTTACCCATGATGAAGTCCTTCGTAGCTCGAGTTACATTTGTGTATCTCGTGGTTCATTTTTTGCTTGGAAGGACTGCGAAGTGATTGTTGAAGATCGTTCGATGTGGTGGTGAATGTTGATACCGATGTTTGTTTGAATGCATGGCAGGAAACATGGCTGCGATTTTGGAGGTCGATGACAGTATGGGTCACACGTTCATCCAGGTGAAGTGTTTTCCGGATTGCATGACTGTTGACCTCGAATTGCATGATAGTCCTAACTTGTGTTGCCAGCCGACTAACCATCGAGCTATTAATCATGGCGTGCGAAGTGATTTATGTTCTTGTATTTTTCCTGACATTGTGSTAGCTGGATTCGTGTGGAATAATGTTTTGGTAGCCCCATTGATACGTTTCGTACCTATGTTTCGTGCGATCATGTGCTTTGAATGCGAGGAGACTCATCGCATATTTTCTGTGTTTGAATGAATTGCAGTTTGAACCWGCTCCAAGACGGGGTGAACCGGACGTCACTCGACGCACACCTGACTACTTTTTATAGTGAATTTTTTAAGACGGTAGTGATTGGCCATTATTACGTAAGTGCACTCTGCACTTGTGACTGTGAAGGGTCCTTTCTGATGGTTATCAAGTAGGTACCTTTGAAGTGATGTGAATACTGCCACCGAGCTGGTACCTGGGCGTGAGTTGGTGACGTTGAGGTATWAAGGTTCAAGGGAGTTCGATGATTTATGTTTGGTGTRTACACATCCTATTTTAATTTTTTGTGCGSTAGTGTAGCGRGATGAGATGCCGTYGACCAGATTTWCTTTTGGCGGGCTCTGGACTTTGAGGTACCTTGTAGACGGTTCCATTATCTTTGGGCAACATTTGTAGATCTAGTTAAGATGATCTGTACTACCTTCGACGTTATTTAATCCATTTTCTTCGATGACCCCTTGGTCGCCGTGACTAAAGTTTTCATTGTCTAAAATTTTCCAGCTTTGCTTTGTGGTTATCCCGTTTGTTCGTGTTTTAGTATTGGCRGGTATTGATTCACTTATGAGGTCTTGTGATGGGCATTGACTCATGGCTCTGACTGACGATCATGGTTAATTGTTTCATCTCGTGACTRTTGCTTCTGTGGGGTTTGTAACTTTGTTACGCAGTCTGCAGATGTTTTACAGGTGTAGGAATTTGAAGGATCGGAACGGGTCACGTGTATTGGGGCCCTTCGAGCTGATGCGAGTCTTGGAACCATGCTTCACTCGGGGGAATCGTCGTCACTGCGATGGTCGTTGAAGAAGATTACAACCATGTCTTGRATTTATTTTCTGAAGTGTCCTACAAGATTATCGGTGCACTTGCTATTCTAGTCCAGATGCATTGATGCGTTTGGAGATATTCTTGTTCCCATTACTCGTCTTCTATCTGGGTCTTCATGCTGGTGTCGGACATCCACGTGGCTAGTCTTCCATAATTGCTCATTCTAAGACTACTTCGACTCGCAAAACCAAGCACATGTGTCATGTCACTAATGGTTAGAAGATGGTTAGAAATCAGTCATAGTCTCTATTGAATTTCCTAGTACCTATAAAGTGGCCATGGGGGCTTGGTTGGTAATGGGTGGTTCTACCATAGTCCTCTAAGAATCTAATAGTTTTGGGTTGACTACCTTGGTGATTGGTTTTCTTCCTTCCATGGTTAAGCCTAGTGAATTTTATGCCACCTCCTTCTTGGAATTGGAATTATATTATTTGCTAGTACGTAGCAAGATAGTTCCTAAAATACTATCAATCATGCCCCTGGTGAAGCTTTGTATTCTTTTTTGGCGGAGTACCATGCCAGTGGTGCACTGCAGCCACTAGGAAGAAGGAGAAGAGCACCACCAGCAGGAGGAACATGGACATCGATACAGACACGTACGTGATCCAACATGATCTTGCTTTAATTTACTTCCTCTCGCACCAAGTTTGCTACCCTGGAATTTCAATCCTCTTGAATTGCTCTTGAGCTCCAGGTTGCAGCAACTTTGGTAGAGCTTCCCCAAAACAAGCAACARTGAGATGAGAGTCTCAATCTATCCTCGATGAGCAAACTATATATTCAAACCTCTTCTCAATCATACCTTGTTGATGAGTATGTAGCTTTTGTCAATGCAAGGCCTTCTCGAACACAACCTTCCATCAAAAGTCAACAAATGCTTCACATGTGCCACCACTAATTAAGTAGTACTAGTAGCACACTAGAAGAAAATCTTTTGGTCTTACAATCAAGAAAAAGTCTGGTGGAGGTAATTCTTCCAATTAAACCATAGTTTGAGGGACCACACGGACACGGATAAGTTTACAAAACATGAGTAATAATCAATTGAAGGCTAATTGACAAATCATATTTTTCGACAAATGAATTCACAAAGCAACCATTAGGTTCCAAGTTCCAAACCCTTGCCAATAGAAGGGCCGGAGAGTCTTAAACTAGCTACCTACGATAAGTTTTCATGATCACCGCAAGTCAAGAACAATAACTAATGGCAAATCTACACAATCTGTGCCACCTTTGTTGTTGGGAAAATTCATACTATTGTCACTTCACAAGATCGGTTTTTTGGGACGAAGAAGTGTAGTCTCCAATATAGACAGAATTTTCTTAATTTTTGTTAATATAGGCATGTATCAAGTACGGGAAGCCAACATGTCGGTAGCTGGGAAAATCTTGCAGGAATTTCCTTCATGCTCCTTGCTGAGGTATCTGAATGTGTATCACTTACTTTTGAAAACATGGAGCTTGGAATATATTCCATCAAGCTGTGTTTTGTGAGTACGATCATGAAGACATGATGTTCCAGGGTTATTTTTTTGTAGTACATTGGACTGCTGGATTGGTCCACCAATCTGGATTGCACATATTGCATGTAAAGTTGATCAATGATCATTTGAGGTTGTAGCCGGCATTCAGAGCCAACACCTCAAATGTTTGAACCATTGCTGCGTACGGCAGCTGCTATTGGAGTGAAGTTGGATATATCCTCGTCCAAGTCAATTAAAAAGTTCAACACAATTTTTGACAAGTTAATCATAGTTTTCTTCTCGTGTTACAAATGAAAACAACAATTGTCTTATTAAAAGGCAAGATGGCAACATTCCAAGCATTAATTACAAAGTAGAGCTAAAGTATAGATGGACAAAATACTATTTTTTGAATATTTTGCAAACCCTCATGCATTTCAAGCCAATGTGCAACGACATACAAAAATGGTATGGATTGATAATTGTACTAGTCATAGTATTGCTTCTAGATTGACAATTGTATTGATTGATTGAAAAGAAACAATTATCAGTTTTTTGTCATGGTCTTTCACACATATGAGTTAACCATTAGAAACTTTTATCATCTCCAAAATCAAAGATGCTTGAACCAAGCCTAGGGAAACAAAAAGAAGCAAAGTTGATTGAAACATATGCCTAGCAAATATACCACTCATGGACATGGATAGTGGTTAGGCAAGCTTACCAATCAAAGTAAGCGGGCTTTTTGGCTATAATTGGTTGGTTATATCATCAAAAAAGTAAAGAAGGAAATAAATTGCAATAGTATTTTGTAAATTAGGAAGGACATGTAACATTGTGGCATGGTGTTAGAGGTTGAATCAATTATTTCTATATCTTCAAGAAATTGTTTCAAAACATGAACAATATTTTCAAGGGTAAAATGTATTGGACTATATAAGGCCAACCAAAGTGTGTAAATTATGTTTTTTTTATTTGTTTATAAACAAAAAATTTCCTACTATAAATGGTTCTCATGATTTCTACACTTAGTCACAAGGTAATTGCAAGAAATACTTGTAGGTGATTGCATGAAAGACCGGTATTGTTTTGGGTGACACTTGGATTGATGGAGTTGTCATCCACTATAACCTTTGAAGTATAAATCCAATTAATTTGAAATTTTTATTCGATATGTCTAACTTGATAGGCTATTAGATTTCTTATTTTTTTTAAACTTCAAAAATCATTTTATATTTCAATTTCAATTTAGCTAATTTGTCACAATTTGCAGTTTAGGGTTTTTTAGTACAAGGGAGTACCCAAAATTAATGATCTAGAGCTGAAATTTTTGTAGTCTATTTTTGTACTAGGCTGGCATGCATCTATCAAAGGAAATTTAAAGAAACATTAGTAGAAAATTAAGTTTTTTCTATTGGTTTGGTCACGCTGACTCGGTTACTTTTTTTATAGAAATTTGTTCAAATCAACAGATTTTTGAAAAAAGTGATTGGATCAACTCGACCAAATCAACAGAAAAATGGAATTTTCTACTAATTAAACATTTTTTTGTTTCCTCTACACGCTTGCAAAGAGGGCTCTCTTGCGTGCACACTTTTGAACATTCAAGATGATATTAAGATCATTATTTTGGTGAAATCTCTACATCATATAGTTCTCCCAAATTGGCAATTTTTAGTTTCTTTGAAAATTCTTTTCCTTATATATTACAAATTAAAATGTCAAAGTACCTATTTTTATGAAATTTTGCATTTTTCTAGTTCTCCTACTTAGAGAATTTTTCATACAGGTGTATACATTTAATGTATTTTTCACATTAAAATTTTTTTTTTCGGATTATACAATTTTCTTACAAAAATCATGAGTATTGTGCAAAACTCTACAAAGAACACACAAAATTTCATGCAATTATCTTTGATCTATTTGTTGCATTGTTAGGAGTATTGTTGTTTTTTTCCAGTGAATTAGAAAATTTGAAAAAAAAATTTGAAAAAAATTGAAAGTTATACATAGTGTATATACCATTAAGAAGATACCTTAGGAAAGAAAAGCATAGAAAATTTCTCTAAGTTGGAGAACTAGAAATTAAAGCATAAAATCTCAAGAAAATAGGTACTTCGACATTATAATTTTTGAAAGATACAAAAAACAATTTTTAAGGAAAATAAAAGATGGACAATTTTGTAACTCTATGGAAATGGTCATTCACCAAAAAAATCACCAAAGTAATATTTTATAAGTTTCAAAATGCAAGTAGAAAGAAGCTCACTTTGTAGACTTCCACACCACATAAAGTTAATTATTTAAAAAATTCCTTTAGCCACTATCTACAAGTCTACTAGAAGACCATCTCCTTCAAATTTCAGCTCCAAATTTATTTCTTTGGGTACTAATTTGCTCAAAAAAAACTCCAAATTAGCAAGTGACATTCAATTGGGGTCTATTTTGGGATAATAAACTATTTTTGAAAATTGGAAAAAAAATAATGCAAGATGTATAATAGTCATGAGTACCTTTGCTATAAATCTTGAGTCATTTGGAACCAAAACACAAAAGTTATGGCCAAAAACATATCAGCATGCAATGTTTGACATTAAAATAGTACACATGTTTGATTCTTGAAATTACCCCATAAGCTTAGCCACATTCTCATTTTTTGTAACATTGCTACTCCATACCAACAAACAATGGTTTGTTTTCAATTTTTATAACCGCTTTCTTTACTTGTGTACTTGTTTTTTCATTTTCCTTATGCTATGTAAACATGATTRCAATTCACTGTTGTGAATGAATAATTTCTTTACTAACACTAAATTTGAACATGGTTCCAAGGCTCAAGGTTCCAAGGCTCAAACCCCTACTCTAATTTGGATAAGCAACCTTCTACACTAGATAGGGGTATTAATGGGACCCATATTAATTAATTGACATTTCACACTATATATAAATATCTACCTTTGTTGTACATCATGGTGTTCAGAGGCTGTACATCATGTTTGGAACATCTATAGTTTCCTCGATTCAATCCCCTTAATTGCTTGGTCCCTTTATTACCTCTATTCAATGAGGCAAACACTATCTTTTGGGTAGAGGCAAAGGTAGTGAGGCAAACGTAGTGAGGCAAAGGTAGTGAGGCAAAGGTATCCACCTAAAAGACAAAGTGAGGTAGATTTTTTATTTCTTTAGTCTCCCACCCAAATTTTGAATTTTATTACCCACCTGCATGCATACTTGTATTTTGATGAGCACTTTCTTCACCAAAGAATATGAAATATATTAACATATCCAATATGAAGTATATCTTCAATATGTATTCAGTATTCAATATTCAATATGTATTTGGTATTCAATATGTATTTAGTATTAAATCAATGGCATTAAGGGGGGTTTCAATTTATTTTTTTGTCTTAAATCAATGGCCATGAAATTGAGGTGTTTTTGCTATTTGGCAAGAGGTGGTGCCATCTTTTCAATATGTAATTGGTATTCAATATGTATTTGGTATTCAATATGTATTTAGTATTAAATCAATGGCATTAAGGGGGGTTTCAATTTATTTTTTTTATCTTAAATCAATGGCCATGAAATTGAGGTGTTGTTGTTGCTGTTTGGCAGGAGGTGGTGCCATCTTTTCAATATATAATTGGTATTCAATATGTATTTGGTATTCAATATGTATTTAGTATTAAATCAATGGCATTAAGGGGGGTTTCAATTTATTTTTTTATCTTAAATCAATGGCCATGAAATTGAGGTGTTGTTGTTGCTGTTTGGCAGGAGGTGGTGCCATCTTTTTTCAATGGATAGTAATGGATAGTATGGAAGCTGTCACTCCAAAAAAGCCAAACACTGAAAACGAATTCAATCAAGAAAAAAGAATCAACATAGGGTCAAGGTGGGACAAGGTGGGACGAAGAGGGGTTAAAAAGAAGACTTACAAACCAAAACACAAGACTTTTCAAACACCTTTTCAAATGAAAAATCATCCTTGCAACCCAACCAAGGCCCACAAACTGAATGTAGAAGGTAAATTTGGTCCTGGAATTGCAAAAAAAATATAAAATTGTGGTTAATATCATATCATCTTCACACTTATGTCTAGGAGACTTCACGCAGTAAGATCTGCAACCTGCTGACCCCTACCTACATAGGTATGTCACCAGAAGCTAAAATTCTTGCTATAAATCATCACAGCTTTTAATTTCACAACCAAATTCAGTAGCCCACATGAAACCTAGGAGACAGCAACAGTATCTCCCTTTTTTCATGAGGAAACTAAACAAAACATCCTCATCTTTGTTTAAGAGTGAGGCAAAAGGAGAAAAAACATCAAGTGCTTGGCATCCACGTAAAAACCTAGATATCAGGTATATGAAGTTAGTTTAACCCAGGCCGGTCTAAAATCTAGGACCAGACTAGATATCCGGCACAAATTTTTTTAACCAGGAGGGGCGGAAAAAGCACGAAGCTATTACACCCATGAGTGGGTGTCCTGCCATTCCTGGAAACACTTTCGTCCAACCAGATTGGTCCAGCTGGACTACAACGAAACAATCACAAGCATAACCACCAGGAGAATACACAACGCCAAAACCTGTAGAAAAAAGACAGACAACAATTAGGCTTKTGTTTTGATTCTTTAATACTTGGAATTATTGTTTGATTTTGCACCCAAAGTAAAGAAAATAAACAAGCAAAAAGACTTGTGGAATAACAATGACAGTGAAACTAAAACTAAGGTAGGAGGGTTCATAAACCATCCGTTTTAGCCTACCTACCTCATCAACAATAATAATAGATATTTCAAGGAGAACATGTCACTCATTCCTATATAGGGGACGCATTTAGAACCTACCTACCTCATCAATGACAATAATAGGTATTTCAAGGAGAACATGTCCCTCATTCCTAGATAGGGGATGCATTTAGAACCTACCTACCTCAACAACAATAATAGATATTTCAACGAGAACATGTCACTCATTCCTAGATAGGGGATGCATTTAGAACCTAGTTGGTTTATGAACCTCCTATATAAAACACCAAGGACGAAGGGAGAGCTTACCAGGCAAGTTTCATGTCCGACCTTGCTCTCTATTGTGAAAGCTTTCCTGTTTTCATGAATTCCGCACCTACCATCAATCAACTATACTCCATCCATCTWGAAACAAAGTGTAAGAAAAAAA
>VACF01001040.1:0-18714 GCA_006891605.1 Pleurozium schreberi | reverse complement strand
ACACACAATRTTCCTCATTGATTCTAGTGATATAAAATTTGAAACCTTTTGCATTTATTCTTTTCAMARTRYKATCACTGAAATTGGTATCAAACGTTTTCAACAACATTGCGGACTCTTAAATTATCCAAAGCTTTGCTCACTGACAACAATTTTTTCTTAAGCTCAAGAGTGCCTACCATCAAAAAACACTACTTTACAGAGACTCACTCGGAGATTTTTCTGATTACAAGGTTTAATGTCCTCTCAGCTTACCTGTTCTTTATTTCAAATTTGCAGATGGAGCGGATCTCTTCCACACACTTGTGTGTGTTGGCAGCATTSGGGTCAGTATTTTCAATCTGTCACCACAAGAAGCTTTTCAATCAATTTTTTCTTTAAATTTTTCTTTCGAAAAGAAGAGGTTAATATCACATCTTCAGGTCTTTCACATTGTAGCAAAGTCCCTTTTGCCATGGTAGTCCTCCCCAAAACTCTAGGATAAATTTGATCTCTTATTTTTAAGACTTCAATTGAACTAAAAAGAAAAGTCCTCCCATAAATATGGCGACACTAATTCTTCCAGGAGTTTTATTTTAACAGGACACCCAACCCATCACACATAATTCTTTTACCTTGGCATCCAGTAAGCTGGTGAAGTCATAAAAAGCTCCATAGACATCTGGCATGGTCTTGACATCCAGAATTTTGGCTGTCAAACCTGTGACACCAAGCAAACCGAATAAGGAGCCACTTAAAAGAAAACTCAAATTGAATTGCTATAGAATATTAAAGACCAAAAGGGCACTTAGTCAAATTGTCATTGTGATTGTAAGTTGCTTAACCCATATACTTTAAATGTGGTCGCTTCCATATCTGTAGGAGTTCAAATAAATCATTTCAAAGGTAACAAATATGTGACAATAGAAAGAAGAAATCATGGCCTACATTTTCATGGGATAAAAACATGTATCTTGACAGTATTTGTCATCAACTATTAACCTAAGAAGTGAACTTTCTATGATTTGGAATTGGATATGGGGTTAAGAACATCAGTTGAGTTGAGGAGACTATACTATGCAATTAATTACCTCTTCTTAACCTGACAGAACTTCTGAAAACTTCCACATTGTTGTAGCACATAGCCAAAGTTCCTAATGCGGTTATCTGTCCAAAACAACAATAATGGAAAATTGTAAGACACACCCACAGTTGTTCTTCTGTCCAAAATAATCAACTTCAAACAACAAAGATAGTCACAACTGCAGTACAAAACCACAAAGAAACAAAGATTCATGGTAGGAATATGAGTTGCAACGCTACGCTCACTTCATTCTCTTTCGTGTGAACCTCAACATTTTAACTCCACCACACTATTTCAATTGTCGTATTGTAATGAACAGAAGAAAGGCTCGTATTTTTGGTGGTCCCTCCAAAAGGTATGGTCCCTCTATGTACAGTAGCTTACATTGGRTTCAATCAATTTAGAGAGGCAACATTATTCAAACGTCACACTAAATAGGATGAGGAGTGTAGCTCGCCAATTAAAATGATTGTAGTTACCTGAGGAATGGCACAAAAACGCAGGTTTGCAGGGTCTTGCAAGGAGGCCATATACTGAAGACAATCAAGGCCATGTGAGAGGGCATCTGTCACCATTTCATTTAGACACTGTAAAGCCTCCTTGTAGTTCGTCCCATCCTTGAAGTCCTGCAATTTGAAATCTGGAAGTGAGTCCCAGAAAATTTGCCAAGGAGTACAGACAAAGAGCATGACTTATATATATATATATATATATATATATATATATATATATAGGAAACGAAAAAACAAATGTAAAACATTAACAACGGGCTCATCGCAAGCGTCTCTACCCCAATTAGAAATGTATAAAGTCCGAAGATTATATTCCATATAATCTTCTTCACTATGATCCATTATCTTATCCTCATTAATTGAAAAGTTTAACAGAAAAAAGTGTCAATTGTACCTCAAGCTTGTCAGCATACTTGACCCAAATTTCTCGTGGCCAGCGTCGCTTGGGTTTAGGTTCACTGTTGATTTGCTCCAGGTAGTCTCTTATGAGATTAGTTTTCTGAAAGCAACACAGTTCAACAAGCCAGATTCAAACAGTGAAAAACAAATCTTCAAGCATTGGAAGGGTTCATAGCTTAAAAGTTTATGCAATCCATCATGGTAGCAATGGAGGCTACAATATTCATTTTATTTTGTGCGCTCAATGATTTAACAAAACAACCAAATTAAGTGCTTTAGATTATCTTGACCGCCATTAAAAAAATATTCTAGTGATACTCACTTAAACAAGAAACTGTCCAGTCAAAAAGTAACCAAGATGAGATATTAAGCTCTGTAAATGACATTCGTCAATAGATACTCAAACACGTGGTGTTCTATGAAGTGGTGTATCGTGAACTAAATAGATTAAAGGTTGTAGAGCAAAAGCATACCTGCAGGAACAAGCCCATGGCATTTGAAAGATAATCAGGAGTAAACTGTTCTACTCCAGCGGTGTAGAAAAGGCGGGTGAGTCCTAACCCCATAAGACCCGCAGTGAAGTGGCAGTACTCGTTGTAATCCGCACGAGAATCAATCTGWGCATACCCATATTTCCAAATCATTGAGCATCATTATGGAGAATATCYCATATTCTTTATTATTTGGTATTTGTTCTCTTATCTTTCATAASAATAAATAWCYGTAWTTCCAAGGTAAACAAGGGTAGATATACACCTGGGCTGTCATATACTTCACCATACCCTCTCCCATTCGCTGAGCAATCTCTGAAATCACTTCCTGATATCTGCAGTCACAGACATTCATTAGCAGCACACCTCGTATACTAAATGCAAACTGTGTCRAGTTTTCATCTGCACGGTTTTTCAWTAATTCGTTCTTGCTAAACTCTAATATGAAACCATTCTGATGTTGTTGCATTGCATCAGGCTCAAGTGCTTCCAGTTGAAACCAAAATACAGATTTAAAAAAAAATTGGAGTGTGAGGAGAAAGTAACGAACCCAACTGACAGTCCAATGAGGGCATTACTTATCAAGTGGAACTTGTCCATCAATGGTGTGTACTCCTCACTTCCATCTGCTTGCAGAAGGTCAAATGCATAACCGACAAATATCAATTAGAATTATACCATCTTAGTGTTTCAAAAACGAAAAAAATCCGTACAACGTGTATGTAGCCAACTACRAGATTCTGAGGAAGCACCACAACTTACAAGGATAATGGAACATCGGGTCAAATATATTCTTATGGAAGTCTTTCAAAAGTCCCACTTTCACATCAKATGTGATGGTCATATCATCTTCTGCAAAACAAACCTCCCAACTTTTTAGAATCAAAATCTACTAAACCCATGTCAATTAACTCTAAGAGACTATAAAGTTGAAGCAAAGACATAACTATTTGAATTCCACGAGTAAAACTCTCAAACTACAACCCTCCAACTGTTTATCAAACAGGTGGTGAAAATTCTTAAATATGGCTGAAATTTCTTGTTTAGACAAACGGAATCCATCCCTTATATTCACTCTTGTTAGAGCAATTTTTCTTTATCCAATGAAGCCACTCGTCTGCTAAAACTGAGTGCAATTCTACTCACTACAAGTGTTCACAAAACTTTGTACACAAAGTAAATTAAAACTCACCAATAGCTTCAAGACCTCGCAAGACCACATAAAACACACACACCTGCAGAAAACCATCAGTGAGACAGGAACAGAGGCATCTTGCACATAGAGAACTAGTACACCTCCACACGTCAAAAACATCGGACTTGAAGGCAAGCGCGCACAAATGGCGAGGGAAGCTATTCTTGTCGGTTTTGAAAGCTCTAGAGGAAAGACAAATTCTATTCAACGAAGGATTGCTAGTATATCTCTTGAAGACCCAAACGCCAGGGCCGGGACTCTACGACGTTAAGTTATTCCAGCTGTTTAGCACCTCCGTCGATCACATGCTTGCTAAACCTCTCTGCAACTCATCACGAACCTGCATTCCACCAACACCCTGATTGCACACGAGAGTTCGAAACACAAAGCCGGACAATCCTCCGGGATTTCCACCCGGCTAGTGCGGCTGGAGCTCTACCTAACCCGGAGAACTAACGGAACTTTACCTTCGTTGCAGGAGAGTACTAAACTTAGTTGTCGATTTCAAGCGTTGACATGATTGGAGAGGCCGGATGAGCATCTCTAAAGATAGCGCCTGTCATCGATCTCCCGAGTCCCAGCACCCGCATCATGCCGGCTCCCTGCTCCCGGCCATTCAGTCCGTCTCATSCTCTCTCACTTCAGCAGTTTTGTTTTCTTCCAGATCGCTCCCGGGCCTCACTCCCGTTCATTGATTTGATGCATGCGTGCCCCAAATATCCAATCCCAGACTCCGTCTCCTCATCATGAATTTCAAACCCGCCCCCCCCATCTCATCACTTTGATACCATTGTACGATGTACTAACGTACTGTACAGTTCCTGTACACGAGTTTGATCTGGAACTTGGGCACTCTGACGCCTGTCGATCCTGGCAAGTTCCGTTTCCTTGTCTTGAAGAGCCGAAGCAGCCAGCAAGGTTCTTGTGGAGCAGGGAGAGCCAGCCACGAAAATACTGATAAGGTAGGAGGTCCATGAATGGCCCATCTAAGGGCTGAAGCTGAATTTTGGCAAGGTGTAACTGCTTGAAATAACTTTCAGTAAATTTTCCTTGAAAGACAAGTGGAATTGGCATCTAACCCAAGTCGTTTCATATTTTTTGGAGCTTTGTGGAATTAGTTATGAATTTTTGAAGTTGCAGAAAAGTGCATTTCAATGGGCATTAAAATGGACCACCTCCTCAAATGTAGACTGCTTGTACATTGAAAAGTGCAAAATGTACCTCCACAGTATGTTCCATTTTAGAAACTACTCCATTTCAGGGCCTCCTACCTTATTGTCATAAAAGAAACTTACGAGGAGGGGAGGGAGATTCCTGGAAGCATTCTAAGGTTGAGCCACCTGTAACCAACCAATCACATGATTTGATGGAGTGCAACACCAAAGCAAATATTTTCTTAGGTGCAATGATAGAAATGATGGAGGATTGCAAAAAAATTGGTAATTTTATCACATGAATTGAAATTACTATGAATTTTCAAAAGTGGACAGGACGCATAGCCAATCACTAGAGTCTTCCAATTCCGATCACTCAAAAAAATACTTTTCCACTCACTTTTTCCTACTTTTTAGCACACTGAGTTGAAACATGTGTCATGAACTTTTAATCCCAACTTTGAAAACGAGAGAAAAAACATTCTAACCTTGGTTGGAAATACGTCAATTTAATGGTTGGTAACTGGACCCTGATCGGGAATGGGTGGCTTGACTTTAACATCTACAGCAACAAGACTCTATTTTTGTGAATTGTGATTGCATCCATCGAAGTGCAGGAAACGATTGGTCATGAGGGTTGATTGGAATTCTTTTTATATGAGTAAGTTATGTGCCAAATGTGATTTTCATAATCATAATTATAAGAGCATGGCCACCCTTACACGCCCAACTTGGCACGCTCAAACTTTCCATCTAATTTTAAAGGGCCCTCAATTTCCTTGTCCTTCACCGGTGTTCACCAAACATGGCTTATAAATAATAGAAAGACCACTCATCAAATAGAATGAAGGATAAAGCAACTCAATTTTGGGGGAATAGTGATTTCAAGGGCCATTCCTTGACACGGGAGGATTGAGTGTGAAGAACATTTTGTGAAGGGCCCTTATTTTTTTTTCCATCCACATTTGAAGGGTGCCGGACCTTGAGCGTGCTACTGTGCAAATGCTCTTAGCTTATTAACCCTTAAACACCGCTGCGAACATTTTGCGTCCTTTGGATGACCCAAATCTCATCTGGTGAGTGGACACTAGCTAATTTTCATCCGTTCTTTTTGTGAAAGTGACCACACATATTTCAATCATCATGCGAAGTCAAATTTAGTGTTTTTAATTGCTTCCATATTTTTAGGTAGCCCTAATTTTATGAAGATAGTAAAGATTTTCACACGAAAGTGTTCTCGCAATTTTTGAATGGGTAGCATCGGGGATTGATTTGTACAATTTTTCTAAAGCTAATCATGTGCATGAACAATGTTTTTCTCCTCGGTGAAGCACTACATATTGCACCCCGCCTTTCCCTACGTCCTTTAACCCTGGAGCGCCAGGGAAGCCATTCCGTGGCATTCCGATGACAACACTATTGAGAAAAAGAGAGTTCAAAAGTATTTTTTCATCCTCCTTTTCCTTGTTGACCTTTCATATTGGGTTATGAAGAATATCCAATAGAGTTTGTCATTAGATGTTTTTTGGACCGTTTAGAAGACTGCAAGTTCCCGGGCTGTGGGAACACATAGGGAACTATGGGAACTCTGCCACGTAGGTAGTCTGACGTGGCACAGAGACTGCCACGTCAGATAATACTAATTAATTAATTATTTTGAAAGTAGGTGACTGGATAAGGGTTCTCAAATAATAACCCGATCACTGCCTTTATCATGAATGACCAAAATCAGAAAAATATTTCTGCACTGTGCAACCTTAGCCCTGTCCATATCATAACCAATAAAATGACTGTAGGAGTAGGGTAGGTGAACCTCCAGGTCATCTTTGGAGATGGTGTGCAGTACTGTCCTTGAAAAGTGCAGTCGGAGGGGCGGCAACTGTAGCAGTAGCACATGCAACCAACAGTAAGATAGGCGACCTGCTCCACCACCCTGGAGTCCTGGACCCCTGCTGCTGTGGCCCACAGCCACTTTCATGCCTGCGATGGGATCCGGTCCACAGTCCAGACTCTCGCACCTGCATTTTTAAGTTACCAAATATTGGAAAAACGATTCTCTGTTCCATGCAACCGAGATGAGAAGACGCCATCACCTGTCAGCTGTAACACAGTTAACAACACTAAACTGAAACTTCTAAACTAKAGACAACACTACCCGGAAAACCATCCCTGGAGCCATACCAGGAGAATACATTGATCTGCAGCAAAATCGGTTACCAAATGTGACCATAAAAGCAACAACAGTAAGTTGAATCTCTCTCACAATTTTTTTTTTGGGATAGTTTAGAATTGCCTGGAAACAGCACAGCATTYAAAACCTTGCTCAAACACCACTGAGTGGGACAAGCCAAGTCGTAAASCTTCAGTTTGTACCAAGGTACGTTCGTCCTCCATCAGAAGAGAAGAGAGAATCAAAATGACTTCCCTGTCAGTCMTTCTAATCGTAACATCACCTTTCCAACAAGCGGATACTGACATTAATGACTCTAGGTCGGTCTCAGAAAATTCTTCTAAAATAACTCGAAGTGCGGATAACCAGACAGGCTSGGCAGTAGTCAAAAATTGGAGCATGGCCGCAGCTGGAAGTGGTATGCCTCCCAAATCAGTCTCCTCCAGTGCACCCGTTGCATGATAATCTGATCCGCCCACCTTCAGAAGGTTGCCAGCACAATCTACCCATGCTGTAATCACAGACCACCAAGTATCAAAGTCGCGTCTACAAATTAAAACCGTGCCAAAAAGTCCAAAAAGACAATCCAAAACTACAATGGTCATAATGTCTCTCCAGGCTTTGAAGGTCCATACCAGGRTCTTTCCCACAACTTCTATACACCTCCAAACCGTCCAGACCTGCAGCTTTCAGGCGATCAATCAGAGGGTCGGGATTCTTCAACGACCATGGATGTGCAAGAACTGCTAAGCCGCCTGTTCGATGGATTAATTGCACCACCTCTTCAGCAGGCTGCTCTGCACCTCTGCAGGTTCATCGACCAAGTACAAGTGTGAAAAAGCTTACAAAGGGACCTCATTCTCATGATTAGGCAAAAGAAGCTCACATGTGCAGTTTCAAAAACAAAGAAACAGGAAAAATGTAAATTTGCAATGGTGGGAAGAAGAACGCACGCAACATAGGCAGGACCAGAATCTCGGAGATAACGAGTGAAAGCCTCTCCAACGGTATCTACATGACCCGCTTCCACCAGAGCTCGGGCTACATGTGGTCTACAGGGCGCCACACCTTCTCCTGCTATCTTAAGGACGCTCTCCCATGGCACAGGCTTGTTTAAAGCTTTCAGTTTCTGCACCATTGCCTTGGCACGAATGTACCGCCCGTCCCGGATTGTTTTCAGACATGCCTCTAGTTCATCGGGATGGGATGGACCGCAACAGCTATAATAAGCCAAAATGTGAACATTGTCCTCCTCTCCGCGTTGTTGTTGTGAGCTGCATAAACAGGAATATATCACGACAAAGTCCTTTCACAATCATTTTTGGGCCACTCCAAGGACAGACTCTTCATTCACGCCAAAAGAACAGGCCTGCATGAACAAAAAACTCGACATCAAGTTCTACATAGACCTTGAACAAAAGTGAACTCCATCCGAAAGTCTGGATGCCATTTTCTTAGCAGAATGTTGAAAAGACTGAATGTGTCAATGATCAGGATTCAGGAACTAGAGTATAGGATGAATGAACGACAACCTCGATGCAAATTTRGCACTAATCTCAACGCCGGGAATCAGTCTTATCCCAAGATCACGTGCAATTTTCAAAGCCGTTGGCACACCCTCCATAGTATCATGATCTGTGAGCGCCATAACATTCACCTACATGCATGCCCCAATCAACTTCTTAGGAAGAAAACTCCTCTCTCGTATACCACACATTCAAAAGCATTCATCTCGTAACCGTATCCTCAAAGGCATTTCCAGTTTGCAAGTGATTCACCTATAGTCGTACAAAGTATGAGAGGTMATTTACGTCACCAACACAACTCATACTGTCACTATACAAAGCAGTGTAGACATGCCACCATACCCCATTCCGATGAGCTCTCCTCACTAAATCAGTTGGCGACAACCTGCCATCACCTACAAAGCACTCACCAATGCATACATCAGAATCTTCTACGACATCTTAGAAGCATCAAAATCCAGGCTAAGAATACATAATCTGTGCTAAGGGCTTAAACCCTAAACCCTAATATTTCGCTTAACCATAATAGATTCTGTGATATCCTGTAACCATCAGTATACACAATCAGTCTATGTTAAGTACCTGAAGAAATAGTTAACCAAACAGACGAGATATCAGACGAGATAACCAGATACGGTGATATCATAAGACTTTTCAATCAGACTGTCGAAGACATTGTCGCTTCCATTGAACTGAACAAAAACTGCAATTCATGTCGCATTCATGTGAGATACCTTTCAACACTGTAACATCATACTACCACATTTCCGCTCAAGAAAGTACGATCGAATGTCAATTACATCGTTACTGTCAGAGAATTACCCTCTCCTCCTCATAATCAGGTTAGGGTTTAGGATCTGACGAGGCCGAAATAATTCAACTAAACCTCAAATCAAAATTTGAAACAATAAAGTAACCACACCTAATTGCGATACCTGACAATCCAAAATACTGTGCAATGAGCACGCACGGATTCAGAGAATGTACACTACTTCAAAACCAGATTTATATCATCAAATAATGCATTCTTTTGTGCATTGAGTTCCTCTTTGATTTGCTAACTAGAATATTTTAAAATCTAACCATCCTCATTATAGAAGCTATGCCCAGCCCGTCGCAATCAGGTACGGTTACCTTAGGCTTATACTTGGAGTCTTCTCATAATAACGTCCATCTACTAAACCCTAAACCCAATTGGGGACACAGGATTCGAAGCAAATTGTCACGGTACTGCTCGGCTTGGTGTGAACTGCCTAATWAACGTAATGTAAGGTTAACGTACTACAGGAGCCGTGCCTACGGAGATGCAAATGGTATCCAAATAAAGCATCCCTTGCTGCATTGGATTCCTCTTTGATTTGCAAACTAGACGACTATAAAAAATCTCTCCATTCAAATTATGTTATAACGCTTATAATACCGCGATCCGATGTAGTTACCATAGGCTTATAGGTGGAGTCTTCTCACAGTAACATCCAACTTCTAATCCCTAAAACCAGTTGAGGACACAGKGATCGAAACCAAATCGTGCACGACACAGCTGGCATCGGTGCGAATTGCTTACGGTTAAGGTGGAGTRCATTTACTACTGTACAAGTGCTGTGAGAGTGGAGATTCAAATGGTATCCAAACAATGCACGATTTTCTGCATTAGATTCCTCTTTGATAAGCAAACAAGAGTAAAATTAAAAAAAATACCTACATTCTAATTAGACTGTATCAARCGCTTACAGTACCGCTATGAGATGTGATTTCCTTGAGCTTATAGCTGGATCTTCTCACGACACCATCCAACTTCTAAACCCASCTAAACCCAATTGGGGACACAAATTGTGCACATCACAGCTCGCCTCAGTTGCGAATTGCATAAAATTAAGAACGTACTGCATGTGCTGTGGGTGTGGAGGTCCATTTTGGGAAGCGACAGGTGGTCCGAAGAAGAAGTTCCACTGATTCTCTGTTGTTGGTAGCATAAAAGATGAGTCTCCAATTACTAGGTACGAAAGTCAATTTTCAATGTTGGAAATTGTCACCCAAATCATAAGAAACAAATTTCCAACAATGGTAAGTTAGAGTGGAAGAGTATCTGAAGTATCCGAGTGCACCACAAACCAAGAGAGCTCTAATGATGGAAGTGACTGGCTACTGTGAAACCCACTGCATTACATAATACTCCACACATGATCCATTTCATTGCAAGATTAGGATACGCTTTCCATTGTTGAGTCACCAATTGTGTGGCAACCCAGGTGGATTCAACTATTTCCCTACTGTAGAGTCACCCAGGATTTCCATTATTGGACAGATGTCATTGCTGGAGGGCGGGACATTCCGTTCAGAAGGCATCATTTCCAACTGAGGATTGTAAGCTCAATCACCAAGAAACTCGGTTTGAGAATACTTGCAGACCCTAGCGACTAGATGTACTTAGTGATGTGCTTTTCGATGTCTAAGAGGATCCTCGAGATGTCCGAAGCTGCGAAGCACCTCCTTATCGCAGTTCCACTCAGAAAGTAAGAGACAGATTGCAACCCTCTAACGATGTTAAGGAAAGGTGGCTCAATCAAGTTCACGTATGTGCACTCCAAACAGAACGTGATTCGACACAACAGCAAGTGTACTATTCCTAGGTTTGTATGTAGATCTTTAAAGTATTTGGTACTTCGTTCTTCTCTGCAGTAACTTAGTACAAGTTGTTTCATCACTTTCTTGTTGTGGGTGTCCTTTTATTTCGTGACCAGGACCAGATCCAGAAAATCAGATATTTCGATTCCATAGGATTTTATGCAGTGTGACGTGTGCAGAAAAGGAGTGTACACTTGTAAGAATTCGTCGGGTTTGTAACGAGGTCGGTGTTGCAATCGTGACCAGGATTAGGTTTGGAAATTTGTGGGTACGCTACAAGTTTTGGGGTTGAGCAGCAAGGAAATTCGTTGGCAGTCGACTATGGCGGAGCAGATCACCGCTCCGTTGTTGGATGAAAATCGTGCGCCAGAAGTGGGCCTTCGAAATGGGCGACGTGACTCTCCCTCGGTTTCTGCTCCGGAGCGGCCCTTTAAAGGAAAAGCACAATTCATGTACCACAGTATGATGTCGGGCAGGGCTTTCACCGACTCTCCAAATGCCAGCGAAGGTATCGTCGAATTTCTTCACTCGCAGCTCAAGAAATGTGTGAGGTCATGTGTCTAAAAGATGCTTATTCTGTTTCATTTCAGTGTAATGAAATTATATAAGAATTGACTGAATCTAGATCAACGACAGGCTGCCMATCCTTGCCCTAATTTTKTATTTTATGCTGCRTGTGCCCGGACACTGCAGAATTGTCAACATTAGCAGCTAATTGCTGGGAGAGGGTGATGGTTTAGGGTTCGGAGTGGTTGCGGTTCTGTTGATATGGTGGTGTGGAATTGTAGGTCAGCGGGAGTACAACCGAGTTCAGAGAGAAACGTTGGACTTGTATAGCGAAGTAGAGMGCGGGCCGGAGGCAAACGAAGAAGGCAATAAAGAWGAGCSATATGAAAGTCTGGCTATCACCCTTTCCAATTCTGCCAATGTTGTACTTCTCATTATCAAGGTATAATTCTTTTGTCATGACCCTTAATCGTTCTTTAGCCTCAACAATTAGGCTATTTTAGGTTCAGAGCTTGTTGTTGTTGTTGTTGTTGTTATGAATTGGAGTTCACAGCGTTCTTGATCATAGCTACTTACATCGCAGTAATTAATACTATTCCGGGTTTGTAGTGTGCTAACCTGAGTGTTTCACTGGGTGCAGATTGTTGCATCCGTTAAGAGCGGGTCGCTGGCGATTGCGGCATCTACTTTGGAGTCTTTGCTAGATCTTCTTGCAGGGGTGATTCTTCTCTTCACACGATGGGCAATGCGCAGTGAAAATGTATATAAATATCCAATYGGAAAGCTTCGWGTGCAACCTGTCGGCATTGTCATCTTCGCAGCCATCATGGCCACCCTCGGTAATAAGGCTCCCCCTTTACATTTGCAATAATAAATGACGTAATTTATTTCTTGGAGGCTAATACCTTTTTGCACAGGCGTGTGCAATTGAGTAGTCTTGCCCAATATTTTAGCGCTTTCTTAAAACTCCAGAAATGTAGAAGAACTCATTGATGTATTCTGTATTCCAGGTTTCCAAGTGTTTATTACAGCTGTGGAGCAGCTGATGGAAGGAAACGCCGCACATAAAATGAATTCGGGCGAACTGCTGTGGCTTTCAGTCGTGATGGGAATCGCCACTGCCGCCAAACTTGCTTTGTTTATGTTTTGTCGCACTTTCAAAAGTCCGATTGTGCAAGCTTACTCTCAGGTAAACGTTTGCCGTTGGAGTGATGTCAGTGCTTGAAATGTCCGTGAAGAAGATGTTCATTGTTTCCTGAATAGTGACACTGTAACTGTCTCTWTTCTTCTCAACAGTGTCACTTCCACTCAATATTGTCATTATTCTTGAAGGCGACGYTTTTTCACTTATAAATGGTACTATTGCTACTGGACATAGATTGTGAACGTTTAAGATATCTTCAACTTGTCACAGAACTTGGGGACCATATCGTTCGTATTCTCTTTTGATGTATCTTCAAGAAATTTCTGTAATGATCTTGGGAATCTAATTTTATTTTTCAGGAACCAGAAAAGAAAGGGAAGCTACTGGAAATGTTTTTTCATATTTCATTTTTTTTTTCATATTTTCACAAATTGAAATATCAATTGCGAAGAAAGTATTTTTTTCATTTCTTAGAATCAACAGACAGTAGGGTAACATACACATCATTGGAGAGCGATTTTCGTTCCAGTGTTGCTATAAAAAAATTTTGCCTACCATCTTCTGTCTTAGAGATTCGGCCCATACCTAGTCTCAGTGMTGTTATGAAAGTTATTGGAAAGTAGYAATAATTCTAAGTCAATCCAGCTTGTGTAGGTGGGCAGGCTGATTTCTATTTTTCTTTTCTTTTGATACTCATGTGTTACGTGGATGATACATGAGTGGTAATGGGGTCAATTTTGGCTCATGGACCGTAGCAAATTCGGTGATTACTTCAAGGGAATCTTCTAGTGTTCCAGGCTCTTTTATCCTAATCATCCACTCGACTAAACTTAGCGTATTATAATGTTTGCCTAGCTTAATTAAGTTAACCCCATGTTGTTGATGAAAGCAGGATCACGGCTTCGATGCGCTCACAAATCTCGTGGGACTGGGAGCAGCATTGCTAGCAAATTGGTACTACTGGTGGATAGATCCCGTTGGAGCTCTSCTTCTGGCGGTCTTCACCATCTTCGAATGGTCCAAGACTGTGCTCGAGAATGCAGGTTCATCAACGGTTCTTAACTTTTCGAGTTTTTTTGTTTCTAGAATCAGGCTTAATTTAATCAAGTTTTACAAGCTTGAATCATCATGTAGGAAAGGCCTTTCCTACCCTTTCTCGTGCTGAATCATTAGATTTGCTAAATGACTTTGGCTTGGTACCAACACTTGGCTAATTTGTACTTTGGAGGCCCAGAGGAGGAAACCGAACATACTACTATTGGGCTTCTTCCTCTAGGCTTGATGTTTTSAAGAACCTCAATCGCGACTTCAGGGTGCTCTTTGAGGATCCTCATAAATCACAAACCCTGCGGAGCACAGTGAGTAGGATTTGTGATCAAACTGATTTAGGGTTTGATCTCGTTGACATTTGAGTTTCATTAGTACTCTAGGACTATCTACACTTCACATAGGACTTTGGTTGGCTTCCATACCATATAGAACACCTCTTCATTACTACTCGTGTCCACGACAATTTGGTTGTGTACATTTTCTACTTGCTTGTGGTCACAGAAATTGAATCCTGGATCCTTGGGTGCAGAATCATTGGTTGGCCAAGCTGCGCCACCAGAATTCATACGCAAGATTACGATCATCACACTCCGCCATGACGATCGAATCCAACATATTGACACAGTTCGGGCATACACATTTGGGAGTCAGTACTTTGTTGAGGTTTGAGATTACCCCACCTGCATACTATTTGTGTGCTCTTANTACCCCACCTGCATACTATTTGTGTGCTCTTAGAAACTTCATATTTGATTGTTTCAGGAACTTTTATACAACATTATRAACAGAACATTCACATGATTTATGGGGAGTCACAGTAATCATATTGGAAGGAAATCTCCCCTTCTTAAACATAGGGAGGCTTCCATATGGTCTTTGTGACCCTTAAAATCATGGAAAAATATCGTTTTCTGAAATATTGTCTACTAGTTTCTGTAGCAGTCTAATGAAACTAGAGAAATCTGATCCTCCCGTTAAGTTATGAGTGAAGCACTCCTGTCCTCTTACCTTCTTTAAATGATACAATTCTCCAGTTTATGTAAAACTAGTCTTTTTGCATTGGGTTTGCTGTTTGTTGATGTGTTTTTTGTTTGCAAAATTCTAYGGTGCAGGTGGACATAGAGTTGCCCGAAGACATGCATCTTCGAGAAGCCCATGATATTGGGGAATCTCTGCAAAATAGACTGGAAGATTTGGCTGAGGTGGAACGAGCTTATGTGCACCTGGACTTCGAGACCACACATCATCCTGAACACACAGGGCAGCACCATGTGGCTAACCCTGAATCCTCAAACCCTAAATCCTCAAACCCTAAACCCTCAAACCCTAAACCCTAATTCAGATTTCTATCGCTGACCCAAGGTGAGTGCAAGGCATTTTCTTCTATTGAATGCGTGCTTGTGAAGTTGTACAAAATTTACGACCAGAATGGAGAGCCATACTTGTGGATCTTGTGGATGAGAAGCAGTGAATACCTCCATTGACATTGGAAGTATTTTGGAGCTCATCGCATTGTGAATATTAGTCTTGCAAGAATGTCATACCAAGAAACAGAGTTCGAATTTTAGGAGTTGCGTAACATCAATGAAGCTTCTAGGATTTCGCGTATTTGCAAAGGCTTTGCAACTGGATTACTTGTTCCAAAGAATCTAAACATTTTTTTTGTTCAAAAACTGTATACCCTGATTGATCGCGTTTTATCTAATTATAAAAATTTCTCGTTTTATCTAATTCTGATCGTTGCATCTTCAGAATTGGAGGTTATGGCCTTGGAAGACGTTATCCTTCAGTCCGTTCGCTGTGGTTCTTTAACCCTAATGCTTTTGGTAAACGTTTCTGAAAATATGTAAATAATGATGTGCAGGTACCTCGGCGTAYCCGCGGATGCCGAAATGGAAGAGATWAAATCTGCCTACCGGCGCTTATCGAAGCTGTACCATCCGGACTCAACGCAACTGCCTCTCGAAATTGCTGCTCAGAAATTTATGCGGTTGAAGGTGAGACCATTTCGGATGMTGTTAAAGCTTTACATTCCTATCCTGATTGTTTACAAGCAAGGAGTGATTGGCGTGCCATGTGCAGGATGCGTATGATACCCTTAGTAATCAAGAACTGCGAAGCCTTTACGACAACCGTTTAGCGACTAATATTGTGTCGAACACCGAAGGGAACCTTTACGGATATCCGATTAGCTCACAACAAGGATATGACATGAAGAACCAGAGGAGACCCGAAGGCGCTTACATAGATACCCTTGGTGGTCGCAACATGCCCCTCAGTGGCCAAGCTGCGTCAGCTCTTGTATTCGATGTCCTAGTTCTTTTCATCTGCATTTTTGTAATTATATTCATAGCATTTTTTAAAAGCCATGCTTCCACATAATAAAATGGACTCTTCACTATATCAATTCATCATGGAGATGACAATTTATCATGGAGATTTCTCAGGCTTAGAAGAAATTAGTGCCGTATGGAATGCCTTAATATATGCGACCTTGACTGCTTCAAGTGGAGGAGCAAAGAGGACTAACGATGRCCTTATCAGGTTTTGTCGACTGCATCTCCCCTGAATTGATCATTTGTTACTTAGTCTGTTCTCTAGAACATCTCAGACCAGTGTTCATAGTGCTTTTGMAAATGATTTGAAATTTTAGAGTGATACAGGATTGGGTGTGCATTCATTACCARCCATTAGATAGSCCCCACACTGTMTTCTAAATTTYAAACAATCATGCTCAAAGMTTGTCGAGTATRGTATCGATTTGCTTCGCGTGAGGAGGTGGAAAAAGATACCATCGAGTGCAGGGAGCTAATGCCGAATATTTAATCAGAATTTGTCAATTCCWTCTTCCYTGAATTGATAAATTGTTGGTGATRGTGTTTTCAGGAATTTCTCTTAGTCAAACCAGTGTTCAAGTGCATTTGAATATGATATGCAAATTTAGTGCTTTGGGAGTGATACAGTAAAGCATACACGCAACTGTATAAAGCCGTTACGTAGCCCCACACTATATTCTAAGTTTGAAGCATACTCAAGATTGTGGATTTTGTAGGGTAACTTCATGGTTGTAAGGAGATGTCTTCCAGAGGACGTCAGGGATCCCAGCCTTATCAACTCAAACCGCTTTCTACTCGCAACAGCGTAGCGTGTGGCCTGAAAACCTTGACAAATGGTACCGTAGCTTTTGTGCAATACCTTTATATTAGAATCTTCTGACTGTAAAATTTTGCAAACAATACTATGAGTTGAATAATCACACCATCAATGGTTAACKTCGTATTTGTGGATGAGTTTGACGCAATGAGTGTGAGGGCCTTGCCGTCAGTGGAGAGACTAATCAACGCACAATTTATCTTATTCCACATGCACTGTGATTCCCCAAAATACAGGAATTGGATTCAGGCTATCATTTCTTGGAAAGTGAACCGGGACTTTGAATCTGCGCTTATCACGACCTTCGAATGCGGAACTTGTCTCAGGTACAGTAGAAGAATCTGGAACAGTTCGCCTTTCAATTCTATCATATGTAGTGCCGTAGGGGTCTTCTAAAAGCGTTACCAAACCCTGAAAAGACGCGCCCATGACAACAATCCTACAAATCCAATCCTTCAATCACTATGTTTGGCACTATTTTGCGACTATGTATGAGTGATTATTTATTCATTTGTTTTTTTAACCCTTGAATGCCGAGGCGGACATTTTGTGTCCTACGGATGACAGAGAATCAAACCGTGTAGGAATGAATTGCAATTTTTCATCCTCGGTATTAGGAGTGGAAAGGGAAAATCTTTTCTAGTACTTTGACTTCCTATGAGGATATTTTGCTTTTAAGAGTAGATGATGTCACACGGTATCAAAAATGCACGATTTCCACGGCCACCAGTCCGTTGTTCAAGGGTCAACGGATGAAAGCAAATATTTTTCAAGAAATTTAAAATTTATGTGAATTTTGGAAGAAAAAGTGGAATTTTTTAATATTAAAAGCAAAAACATGTGCTTGAAAAATAAATAAAAATTCCCCTTCTTTTTACTTCTTTGAGTGTGAAGGAATTCCCTCATTGAAGTATTTTTTTAGTTTGTAGTGATTCTATAAAAAAAAGATGTTCAATTCAAGAATCACAAAAGATGTTTACTTAAGTGTATTTTAGCAACTTCTTGTAACTTGCTTCAAATGTATGCTTCACCCATGAAAATGAAAGTCTTTGAAATTGATTTCGAATGAAGAAATGAAGTTAATCGAGTCTTATTTCTTTTCAAATTTTCAAAATTCCAAAAAATTGAATTTGGAATGCATTTTGAATTTCAAGTAAATAACCACAACATATCAATTTCCTTTTTATAGATTGATATGGAAATTATGATATGGAAGTCATTCAATAATTTTCTTCACTATTTAATAAAGACCAAAGACAAGAAATTCAAAGTTTTTGAGCTAMTTTTGTATTAGATATGAATTTTCTTCACATCTACTTCAAAAATCACGGTAATTTCAATTATCATCCATATATCTTAAACCTTTATGACATATAGAAGATGTGCAAATTAAAAKTAAAATTCTACTTTAACATAATAGCAAAATAGAAAATTTAGGATGAAGAATTTTGACTTCAATTGTATGGACATAGGACTAGTCCGTCATTGCAAAATGTCTTCAACAATACATATGGCATAACATGGCTATAAAATACTAGAGTCTTTGGTGGTTGAAACATCTTCAAAAGATATAAGATGAACCTATATGAGAGCTCTACATTACTTGATCAATCCCAGCACTTTTGCGCTCCTATAGCATGATACAAACTCTAGTTGTATTAATTAATCCATTTGCATTGATTTGTTAATACAAGTTTGCAGTAGCATACATATGCTATACTTCAT
>VACF01001039.1:0-23860 GCA_006891605.1 Pleurozium schreberi | reverse complement strand
TGGAAGTTCTCGTAGTCTACATTTAGCTGTACAGAACTAATAAATTTCAGGCGGATTACAGAACCCGTCTGCTAAGAGCCAACCTTCTTCAGCCATTGAAGGACAAAAATACTATCAACACCCGTCTTGATTGCTTGGTAGGTATTTTGAAAGATTAATATCTGGATCTAGATTTCTACACAATTCGGTATCATGTCATAGTACTGTATGCTAAGATGAAATCAACGGTGGAGAGGATGAGAGAAGAGATTCGTGGACATGTTTCCAACGAAAYACTTGTATCCTCTTCTATGCTAGCGTCCKATCTCTTCTCCACTTTCTRGTACTSGGGTACATTTACTATTACTTTGGTACTCAAGCTTTTCTCTGAGACTTTATAATGGGATGTGGAAACTAAACTTGAGCATGAGTRTTTGGAAAGARGAGTCAGTAAYTTTCCAATTTATGATCGCAAGGCAGTTCGTGCCAGCAATTTATGTCTTCCGATCCTCTCGGTCGACCTGATGTTCGCAGGACGAGCTCACCAGCGATGACCAGATATTTTTCGGAATCTCACAAGCTCTTCAGAAGTTTCCCAAGGATATAGGTACTGACTTGTACAGATCGTTACTGCCGGTTCTGGACCTAGGTTTTCAACCGTCGTTCTCGGCTCGAAGAAGAACAGTCACTTCTCTTTCATCTACTTTGTTATTTATCTGCATCTACAAAAAGAAATTGCAAAACTTAAAACTAAYTGAAAAGYCTTGCACTTGTTGCGCAAGATCGTATCCTCTGCTCCTTCTGCTTCAAGACCAAAGTAAAGAAAGATTGYAGCGCRAAATTGACCACAAGAGCTGGCCAAGCAATGGTAAATAGCATCATCCTTTTGAAGGAAGCCCTGGACCGGCTACCCAGTCTTCGCGAGGTACGTATGCTCTACCATCTTCCTTCGGCATTCCCAGCCTCTATACTTTTTCTGTGAAATGCTCTCTTTGGTTACGTACATKTGAACCCTTCAACTCGCACTACTAGAGACAGACCTTGAAAAAATCAAAATTGACAACTTCAGGCTCTGCAAGACGCCAACTGCTCTCTCTTGAGCAACATCAGGGACATTTGTGCAAATGAATCCTTCAGTCTGCTACTGCAGAGGTATGACAATTTTAGAATGTTCACAAATAGGCTGAGCATCCTGMAAAGTGAGTTTTCAAATCTAGCTCTAAGCGCATAAGATTTTCTTGACAATATCCTGATTTTCTTGAACATAGAATTGAGGAAGTCATCGATGAGGACATCGCACATTCAAGAGCACTATTTGTGTCACGCACGCAGCAATGTTTTGCAGTTAAAAGTGGTATTGATGGCTATCTTGACGTTGCACGTGAAGTCTTTTGTTCGACGAGTCAAGGTAAATAATCGCTGCTTCGTGAAAGTTTTGTGATGACTGTTCTGTGCCAATCAAGAGAAGAAAATTTAGAAGATCAGAAGCATGATTGATTTTGCTCTAATTGACGACTGACTGCCCCCAGCAATTCACGAACTGGCAAGGAAATATAGAGAAGAGCTCAACCTTCCGAATCTCAAGATGCCCTTCAATAGTAATCGAGGGTTCTACATCAGYTTTCCAGAGAAGGACTTGCAGGAAGCTTCCATGCCTTCAATATTCAGTCAGGTCTCCTCACATTTCTTATAGATCCCACTACCATCTTGATTGAATTGCAATGTTTGAAACTTCGCCATGAAGACACACCAGATACGACCTAATATCTACTACGTGATCTAGTAATYTGAGTTTTATTTTGTTGCCTGATCGCTAGCGTTTGCTGGTGCCTACAGGTGATTAGGAAAGAGAAGACCATCTGTTGCTCTACATCTGAGTTGACATCCGTAAGATTCTCTAACGAGCCACTACAAGGCGATTGTGATTATTAGCGACTGTTCCTGAGATGACTACTTAGAACATCTTATGACTTTGTTCTTCCTTGTTCACGTCATASTTTAGCGTGAGTTAGGAATTATAACTGCTTTCAGTTTTTGAGCGGTTACGTACTCTTGTGGTTTCAAAGATGAATAGCAGGAATATGGAAGCCGCAGCAGAGTGCTACAGACGGACATCTGTGTGTCTTGGAGGTCTCACTTGAACAACCATCTCTCTGGATAGCACTCTTATGCAAAGAGCACAATGATTCCAGTCTAGATATGAACRAMGATTCCTTGKCATTTTAGAGTTCATGTCKACTTTTTTCTTCTTTGRAAAATAGGTTCTGAGAYTGGGACGACCACAAAGAGAATTGTCATTTACAAACTCTCTCTGTATATGGAATTTTTCACAAYTGGGTTGGCAATGTGACTTTTACAGAACTGATTAACCGAATTAGGGAGGACCTCCGTCTTCTTACATCACTTTCCGAATCCCTTGCCCTGTTGGATATGATGGTTAACTCTTTTGCTAATTTGATATCAACGAAGCCTGCAGAGAGTTACGTCAGGCCAGAGTTTACAGGTAACAATTSCGRAAAGGATGTAGAGCTTTGAGCAYACACAGATTGCTTTTACCAGGTGAGATCTCTAACACCAGTTCTTCTTGTTGTAGAGACGGGTCCTATAGCGATTGAGAAGGGCAGACACCCTGTGCTGGAAGGCACCATCTCTGAGGAATTTGTGGTACATCGTCTATAACCCCTGTTTGTGCATTTAATAGATGTGTAGATTCGTACGCATTAATAGTCTGGCCTTTGAAAACGGCAAAATTTCCTTGTGATTAGGGTGTTGCTACCACTSTATAGGTAGTGATGTTATAAACTTTGCCAATTTTAAGTAGGTCTACTYTAACATCTCAACATGACGCGCTTGATTGTGCATACAGGCGAACAACGCTTTTCTGTCAGAAGCGTCCAACACTATGATTGTGACTGGTCCCAATATGTAAGTGACTGATTAGCCCTGTGCAGTGGCGGGCTGACTCGAGCAGCTGTCAAAAAACAATCTGTTCTAAGAGTTCTGAAAGTTCATGCTGTCAACGTTGTCAATTTCAAAATTCGGAGCATTCATAGAAGACATCGTTCCAACAAAGTTCCGTTCGAGTAACTTGGTGATTTTTCGTTGAGCAGGAGCGGCAAGAGTACTTATCTTCGCCAAGTTGTGCTTATAACCATAATGGCACATATTGGATGTTACGTGCCTGCTCGGTTTGCATCATTTCGAATAGTGGATCACATTTTCACTCGCATCGGGTCTACAGACGACAACATAGAGCTCAATTCTAGCACGGTTCGCTCATGTCCTTAAGTGCTGCTTGTCTCTTAAACGAAATGTTAAGCCTTGCAAATTATGTTGTTCTGGGGTTAGCAGTATCGTTAGTAGTCAAGTGCAGTCACGTTTTGACTCGAGCGAATCTACGATAGAGCTTCTGAAAGGTCCATGGCCTTTTGGCATAAGCTTCTCCTTGAATTAGGAATTGTATCGGACATGTGCAGTTCATGACTGAGATGAGAGAGACAGCGTATCTGCTGAATAATTTGACTTCAAGGTAAATTGGTCCCTCTTTTCGTGTTAGCTGTCACTGGTTCTGGTGGTCGGTCTCTTACGGAAATGTTGCTGAAGTAATTCCTTACCCTTGCTTTGGTGATTTAACACCGAACCTTTAATTAAAATTGGGGTAACCGATCCTCTTTACAGGAGCCTTGTAGTGGTTGATGAATTAGGCAGGGCGACGTCAACTGGTGACGGCTTTGCTATTGCATGGAGTTGCTGTGAATTTATGCTATCCTTCAAAGCGTAAGCAGTTACCTGGATCTTTAGCTTTTGAAATTCGCATATCGATGTTCTAAGTGTGTCTACATGTTACTTTTACCTCGATAAGGTTAGTTGGCAATCAATTGATCTTTCATGACTTGTCGATTTTGTGAATTCTAACTTGTTAGGTGAACGGCAGTTATGTCCTTTTTGCTACACACGTGCAACGACTGATAGAACTATCCACCGTTTACCCGAATGTGCGAATTTGCTACTTCGACGTAAGCATCCTAAATAATCGACTGGATTTCAAGGTTAGATTTCACGCAAGCGTGCTCGTTGTTTCTTGACCATTGATTACCTTCTTCTTTTACTTATGTAAAAGAAGCATTTTTTGAAATTACTTTAGAGCATTTCAACAAAAAAAAATTAAAATTGGAATTTTAAAGGATCAGCTTATGGGTTGACTGTCCTTTGCACCTCGGAATCGGGGTGCAAAGGACAGTCAACCCATATATTATGTCACTGGGAAGGCCCACTATTTGACAATCTGATCCTTAAATTTGGCCGTGGCCAGCCATATTTTGGCCCTGGCAGTGTGTGTTGTAGGGCAACAATGTGCACCCTGGCCGGCCAAATACCCAGTCTGCCCTCTAATGGCCGGCCAAATATCCAGTCTGCGCCTCTTAGAGGGCAATTGTGGGAAGCTCTTAGGTAGTGAGATGACCATCATGGATTCAGATTTTGTTGGCTATGGGGTAGTCTACAGACCTTGTTGGGCCATGGAAAACTGAACACTTCAAAAATTCCTAGCAAATTCATACTTTATCAAAAAAATATATAATATCAATTGCACTTGTCGTTTCTCACACTTGTCTTTTGGTGGGAAAAAAATTGAAAAATTTCAATAGTAGCATGAGGCCAAACTCCAAATTCTGACCACAATGGGCTATCTTACCTTATACTTAACATTTAGTAGCAAGCATGGTCTCTACAATGATGGTGTGGAATATTCCACATCCAACATCCTCTGCGTCCTCCACATGTCCAATTAGCTACTGATGAAGGTTGTTGGATGTGGTATATTTCACACCATCTACCCTAAGCCAAGGCAGTGCTAGAGCACGCTACTCAATGTTATGTAAAACGGGTGGAAATTTGGTAGGATTAGAAGTCCCAATACCAACTAACCATTGACCTAATACCACCCAAATGTAGGACCCTCATTGATTTTAGAATGACAGTAATAGATGCCTTAACTTCACAAGCTAGAAGGAGGAATAAGAATGTATGCTAAAAAAAAGGTGGATGTCTTGTACAAATTAGATCAAGGCATGAGTTTTGGTTGGACGAACACATTATTTATGTGCAATGGGTTTAATTAGATGCATAGTACTTCTACACATTGTTCATCTCAAACTATATGTGTTGTGTACTAGATACTAGCTCCATTGTGCCTTCATTTACAAAATGAACAATTTGTAAGTTGCATAGTAATTATTCTAAGAATACTTATAAGGCAACTTGGTTTACTTGGTGAACCTCTTACCTTACGTCCTACCTACTCCCTATTGTCACTACACAATTCACTTATTGAGTTCTTTGTCAAAATCAAGGAATGTGGTATGGGATACTAGTATAATAGTATTGTAAAGGAATTATGTTTAAAACCAACCCTACAAGGTTTGTGATGCTATGGGAATTCAAAAGAATATGATGAAGAATTTGTACACTTTGGCAAATGTTTTTGAAGCAAAATGCTTAAGTTATCAAGGCACAATGAAACAATTATAAACCTTCAAAGGTTAAGGTTGTAGAAAACTAAATGCACTAGTTAAAATATTGTTTTTGTAAACTAGGATAATGACTACAGCCCAGAAGACCCACTAGTAGTCTAATTGGTCATGAAGGTCTTGTCATGGGTCTTAAAGAACTATGTTTATATTAGCAAGGTCTAACTTAGGTCAATCCAAATCATTTAAGTATCAAAAATTGCTCTAGCAAGAGATTAAATTTTTTTTTTAAATTCATTCAAAACCATCATTTCAAATAGCTGCTAGCTACCTTTGCATTTTGACAAATTGTTTTCTTATAAGGTGGAAGTAGCTTTTACCATCCACTTAATCAATTGAGCATATGCAATGCAAAATTAATTCATGAGACTATTTTTTAATACATTGGCACTTGAAAATTATTTTAAGAAAATAATCTCTAAATTTCTATATATGTAAAAATATACTATGAATTTTTGAAATTCAACTTCATAATGTATTCTAAACTATTTTTTGCACTTAGATACACATTTAGAATACTTTGAACTACTTTCATCTAGATATTTTCAAAATCAGTTTATAATTCACATTGGTTTTAGGTATTTCCATCTAATAATAAAAATTGACCACCAACTCTACATTGTTGTTGATCTTCTACTATTAATTATTTAAAATGTAATTTTTGCGTCTTCCCTTTCCATGTAAAAGTAGAAGGTCATGTTCTATAGAATTCAATTTAAGGTGTGATAATTATATAAGAAGGGATCATGAACTTCCGAGCAAAGTTCATCGTGGATCATCAATCAATATACCATCAATATAGTTTTATTTTATTGGCTTTAAACTACAAGGGAGGAAGTTTTGAGTAGGTGCCTTACTCAAAAAGTGTGTCAATGCTGCAAGGTCAAAGCCAATCATAGTCAAGTTGTTTGTTTTATTTTATTTTTAGCCCTTAGATTTCCTTATTGTTAAGGGACTCAAATAGTTTGAAAACAATCCCTTCTCATTAACTCTATAAGTAAGTTCATTGCTTTTCACAAAGTTTGAACCCGAAGATCTTGTTATTATCTCATTTTTCTCGAGTGTCTTTATGTTTTCAAGTATTTTGTACCTATTAGATTATAATGGTCAAAGTACATGCAATACTTTCTTTTGAGATACAAAAACAATTTTGTCTACCCTGACAATGTACATGCAATTCAAAGTTGTTGAAGACAATCAAGTTCAATATGGGCATGCCAAGTTTGAAATCATTTGATGCGCAAAGCTTACTAAACAAATTGTGACTCAGTATTGCTTCAACAAAACTCAAATTACTCACACTAAACGAGTTACGGCGAACAAACCTAGAAATCATGTTGGAGTGAGGTGATAAAATATCCCTATATAGCCAAATGAGTAACCCTTGGCAATGGATGTCATTATATTCACATATTTCTTGAGAATATTCTCTAAAAACAATTTGACATTGTCATTGCTTAATTGCCCAATTTTGCAAAAAGCTCAAAGTGAGCCTCTCAATCTCTTAGGGTTCAATAATTTAGTTTACATATACGAAATAAAAAGCTCATTGTACAGTCTGTAGAGGAAGGCACAAGTACAAAACAAGCCCCCTCAACTACATATCAACACAATTTAGCCAAAGGATTATTATAATAAAATTTTACATATTCGATAGCAAGATACACAAGTGAAGAATTCTTGTGATTTTACATTTAAATCCCAAGGAACCAAAACATTGTTGCAACATTCAATGATTTGTTCTAAACAAAAAACCGCCAATATCTTTTTTTAAGCCAATATTAGCATCTTATGAGCCAATCCAATATGGGATCCATGGTTTTATAGCGTGTGAGTAATTTGCATTTCTCTAGGTAAGGAACCAAAACATTCAAAATTATAAGATATCAATAGAGAGCATCAATGTTGCATATTGGAATGTTCAATTTATGATCTTCTTGTTTTTTCCTACATTTGAGGGTTGTCATCTAAATAGTCTTGAAAAGTGGAGTTTTGGATTTTGAAAAATCCAAAGGAATGGTTTGCATTTTGAGAATCATTAGAATTTGAAAATATTTTTTTCTTGCTCTCTCCTTTTGTCCGTCTTCTTTCCTTTTCCTATTAACCCCTAAAGTCCCATTGTCCCCTCGGGGGACAATGTGGATTTCGGGCAGGTTCCTGTGACCTTGATTTTTAATGAAACTTTTTGAAACTTTCTCATAAGATAGAGAAACTGATTATCTTTGTGGGAATATAATTTTTATTTCAATTGGTGCCCGGGAGCAAAAGTTATACAACAAAAAACCCAGAACTGAACTCGGCGGGCAACAAAATTTTTTTTGCAAAAATTCAAAATAATATTTTTTTTAATATTTTTTTACGAAATGATATATTTTTGTCTACATGTGAATCTTTGATTCATTCTATTTGGACTAGTAATGAGAAAGTTATGGACAATCTTGTTTTTCGGGCAATATAAGCATCTTCTTGAAAAAAAAACTTATAGCATTCATTTCTGAATGCAATTTTCACAATTTTTCAAAAACATTGTTGGACAAGGTGAAGTTTAATTTCTAGAACAATCTCACCGTTTGGATTATTGTGTTTCAATCCCATCTTAGAGCTATTAACCATTTATTTTTTCTTTCGATTTTGGACATACTTCTACTTAACAATTTTTTAAAGATTGAAAATCAAGTGTGTGTTTTTTTTTTTTTTTTTAAATTTCTACAATCTCAATTCAATTCTTCAGCATAAAAAACTTTAAATTCAAAGTCTGTAGTGCAAAATAATTTGACAAATGATAGTCAAAGTCATCTGAAATTGTAGTCCAGTGTTCAAAAAAGCTCTCTTTTTCCACTTTGAATGCTAATATCTTCCAATCTATACGGTCAAACTTCATGAAATTTTTACCACATGATCTAAGACAAGTGAAGTACAAGATCCTATGGTTAGATTTTGGGAAAAATTGTTTTTTTGTTTTTTTGGATGAATGCAACAAAAATGGCAGTTTTGAGTGGTTTTTGACAGAAAAATGGCCTTGGGACTTTAGGAGTTAACAGGCATCCAAATTCCTTTTTGGAAGTTCTCTCTAGACACGGCATGTCATGTATGATAATTAGAGCTCAATCTTTTATTTCAAATTTCCACACTTGAAGTAAAAGAAAGACCAAAACTATACAATGTCAATCAATGATGTAGTAGATATTTTTATTGAATAACTATTTTTTTTATGACTTATTAAAACTGATTTTACTATAACTTTAAGTTCTAGAACTTAGAACATCTCCACCTTTTCACGGTAAAGCTACCTTGCCAAATGCTTTTCCTGGGCTCATGTGCTCCTTCAATGTCCTTCCGGTCCACCAACATAATTGTTCACCTACCTTATATTTCTACGATATTCAATATTATAATAGATGTGTATTAAACGTAGCTATAGATTGCCATTGTGGGAATTGCTATAATTGTTGGACATTTCAAAAATTGTTAGACATTTCAAAAATTGTTACAAAACATACTTAAACAAGCTCGATCAAGAGATGGGAGGGCTCATGAAGATGGAGGATTGAGGGCTCATTTAAAAAAAAGGCTAAATTTCATTATTCTTGGGCATGTTTGTAGTGGAGGAGGCTAGGAGGCTAGGCTTGCCAATTGACTGGTCTGGGCCCCTTTTCTAGAGAGGATGTTACTATTAGGAGATTTGGATGTAGGTTAGAAAAAAGCTATTTTGGATCAATATCACCTGATTGTTGTATCAATGGGCAATAAAGTCTCTTTTGAAGAGAGGCMRTCTTTYAGTTGTTGCAWAAATGYAAGAATTTGCAAAACCAAACATTTYCAAAACAGTCTTTTCATTTCTACATGTGTCTCAAGCTCACAATGACAAAAGACTCAAATTTTGTGTTATTGAAAAGAGGATGAAATTCCTTGCAAATTGGAGATTATTTTTTGGAAAACAAGTAAAAGTACACCATCCCAGAATTGTAGAGGCAAGAGGAAGAACTGTGACCACTTTCAAGGTGATGATTGTGTCCATTAGATAAGTAGCTAAAGCTCCATGGTGACATGCCCAAAACACACACTTTGCAAGCTATGGGCCCACTTCAATTGTTGGTGAAGAATGAAGGACACCTAATGTTGTAGAAATCAACAAATCCAATGAGAAGGATTTCTCTAGGGTTGATCTATTCATAATGGTTGATTTGTCCATTAGAGGTTAATAACAAATCCTTTCTATTAAAAATATYAAAGTTTTGAAAGGAGGTTGTCTTTTGTGGATGCATACTTCAAAGGTGTGTAAGAGTATAGGGGTTGTGATTGACCAAATAGGGGCATCTTTTGTACTATGCGCCCCATGTAGTGTGCACCGTTCCACAATTCCATTCTCCTTTTGAAAGAATCTCCATGAAAAGTATTAAAATAYTGTACTWTCATAACGTTTCATGCCTGCCGTCTCCCCCCCTAAGGTAGAAGCACCAATTGTCAACCATGCCCAATACCMAACTTGTAGGAGCAATGTAAATTCAACCAAGGCATGAAGAGATTTCCAACCAAAGCTTGGAATGTTTGTTTTGTTYTGTTTTTCTTTATCTTTTTCAAGGTTGGGATCAATAAGGTTATGACTCATGTCCCATAGTAATAATTAGCAAWAAAGTAGGAAGAAATGAGCAAGACARTAGTTCTAGAATGATTGGAATTGGAAGACTCTAGACATTGGCTACAGGTGCCAAATGCACTTTCTCGCTTCCAGAACTCACAGAAATTTCAATTTTGGGAGTAAAAAACTTATTATAAATTATATGAAGTGCACGTATCTTGTACCTTTCCATGTAGGAAAAATTCCCACCACCTCACACTGCGTGCAATCTGCTCCAAAATTAATTAAATGATSRGTTACTGGTGCCTTGACCTTACCTGAATTTTGTAGGATTGCAACAAACTTCTTGCAGCTGTCGCATGTGGCACTGCTGGTGGTGACATGAACGGAAGCAAGCCCAGGCTGGCTGGACAGGAAATCAACCACCAATTGAAGGAAATATTCTTCTCATGAGTAGAATGSGAAATTGTAACCACCTGCTAGCTGTGGGTGCTGGCAAGGTCRGGCAAAATTTGTCCCTGCCCTATTTTAGGGTTTAACTTATATGCCTTGAAACTTCTTCACTCCCCTCGTCCACACTTTTTGAGGCACTGGCATGCACTAACTTAATTTGAAGCCCCGCTGGAGGGTCAAATTCTCATGATTGTGAATGCCGACTACTTTTGTCTGGTTTTTACTCATCACAAGCAATGCCCAAGGCCCCGAGCACCCTTTCAATCATGCTCTTACCCAGTTTGTAGGTTCAGCTATTAATAGAAGGAAATGTAATGCATAGGGTGAGGTAAAACATCCCATTGCAGTCACATGACCCATAGTGGACACCTAATGACCCCATGACGTTTTTTCAGACCATAAGGGAAAGGCACCCAATGGCATCCTTGTACCCAATGCCATCCAAATCTACAAGACATAATCATTTCAGGCCATAAATGTAGGTAGGCGGTACATGGCTTATTTCTTTGACCTAAACTAATAAGCGGTTTACAGGACCGCTACATTTGTGTTCTAGAATGAATGCCTAATCTAGAAAGGGACGACATTGGGTACATGGACGCTATTGGGTGCCTCTCCCTTAATCAATGTTTAACTTGACTTCCATGGAGTGATTAGTGACCTTAGTAGGAGGACCCTACTTTTTGGGTGTAAATCATTGTAGGAAAAGACTTTTCAAGGACTTCCACATTAGAAATTATTGTGATCACTTTAGGTAATTAAGATGAGCACATTGGATATTCCTTTAGTCCCACTAAGGTAGAACCACCCATAATTGACCAAATAAGGAATTTTGGATAAATCCGGAGCAATGCAATGCAAGGTAAATATTTTCGGAGGTGTGTTGATAAAAATGATGGGGTTTGCAAAAACTTTCGTAATTTTATTGCATGAATTGAAGTTACTACGAATTTCCAAAGGCAAATAGTGGGCCGGACCCATTGCCAATCTCTAGACTCTTCCAATTTCGATTACTCAAAAAAATACTTTTTCATTCATTGCTTCCTACTTTCTTGCACACTAAGTTGGGACATGTGTCATGAACTTTCAGTCCCAACTTTGAAAAGAAAAGAAAAAACATTTTGGCCTTGGTTGGAAATATGTTAGTCTATAGGTTGGTTACTGGGGAATGGGTGGCTCTATCTTGAAAGCTTCCCAAATTCTTCCTGAAAAGACTGTAAATCAACCTGATTAGGAAGCTTTTAGTGGGACTGAGGGAGTACAATTTTGTTGGTTATGAGGTAGTTTACTAACTCTTTTGGGCAGATTACTTCAAAAATTCATAACTAATCCATGCTTTGTGAGGGGATCAGTTCATCCAAACTGTAGTAGGGCAGGGAACACAAATTCTTAGATCCATCGATGATTTATCTTGCGTCTTGAGTTTCGTACCCTTTGGTAGTACTTAGGGCCATCTTCTACGTGGAGTTGGGTCTAGTAAAGCCCATCATTCAATAGTAGAATGGGAATTTGTATTATTTGGAGTCACTCCACACTTGATCAGTGGGCTTCACCAAAAGCAACTTCACATGGAAGACGCCCCTTAATATTAAGATGGTATATAAAGGTATTTTCATGGTTTTCATGAGATTGGGGATATTGGTGAACTCATTATTAATAATTCTCCTAAAAAATTAGGAAAACTAATGAGTTCAACAATGTACCCATGCCATCTAGGACATGAAAAAGATTTAAAAGATTTAGTACGGATATGGATATCATCCGTCTAGGGCTTGTATAGATTTCAAATATTTATGGTGGGTATAAATTTCATACCGCCTAGTCTAAATAATAAGAAGTGCCAAAGTTGCACAAATTTTGCCATTTAGATGAAATTTGTCATTTTGGTTTTCCACCCTTGCACACTAATTATCTCCCACAAATAAAGAATTTACAAATCACAAGGTGAATATAGTTTCATAACATTCAAAAGCTTTCAATGTCACTACCTTGGCTCTATAGTAGATGGTGTGAAATATTCCACATCCATCACATCCAACAGTACTTCATTAGTATTTAAGTGGACATGTGAAGGTTTAATGTGACTAGGGCTTCTAATATGTAGTGAATCGGAGCACTCTAAATTTCCTTAGTCAATTTATTAAAGGCTTCTAGGGCAAAGGTGCAAATGCTCCAAGATTAGGTATGTTTAGATCACCCATTTTCAACCACTCAAGCAATTGATCATATCCAGAGCGTAGGTGTGTTGAGATAAAAAAAATTCCATGTACAAAAATAGATCTCAAAAGGGATTATATAATTTTCACAATTTTAGTTTCCACAAAAAAAATTACCATGAATTCTTTAGGTGAAGATTATGTTTGTCCTATACTAGTCTTAGAGGTACATTTGGTCCTATTTCCAACCAATAACTGGTTTCTAAATTGAGAGTCCTATAGGCTAATCATAGTGAGCCATTACTAAACATTTACTCATCTTGATTTGCACAAAATGCATCACCCTATGATGCAAGAATGAGAGGTTGGTAAAAAATAGGTGATCTATCATAACTACATTTATGACTATTCACTTTCTATTTTGGACGAAAAATGAACCAACAAAAACAAAAATAAAAATGGTGAGTAGCAAAAGGACAATAAGTAGTTGGAGTGGGGACCATTTTGAATAATAAATGTGTTCATTTATAGCTTTGTGAAGCCGTAAGGGAATTGTTTTCTTTATCAAACTTATTTGATCTCGATGATTGGATAATTTGATGGGTTTTTTCTAGAATGCATCAAATGGATTTTGAATTCATCTAGGTTACAATAGTTTCCTCCAAAAACTTTATTTCCTAAAGGAATAAGGCCTTCTCTTCATTTGACCAACCTTGCGGCTTGGTTGTCCTCTAATTGGTTCCTCTCCAAGGGATTTTTCCATTCGGCCTCAACAAAAAAAAATCAAAGGAGGACCAAAGCCATTATTGCCAGAAAAAAAAAAAAAAAAAAAAAAATGTCATTTCTATTGCAAAGAGTAAAAAACTTTGAAAATGTTTTTTTTTTGTACATCTGATTATAGGATCTTACACCTAACTAGTATAAGAATATGTGAAATAAATTTCAAAAGTTTTTATCGAACACATCACAATATATGTGGGCTCGAATTATAAACAATTTTGTAATTTCAGCACAAACCACTCTAGAAATTCATAGAAACCAACATTTTAATCAATTTTTTTTAATTCCACATGGGTTTGATTCCTGAAACAAACACACACACCTCTGAAAAATATGTGTCCATCCTACTTTTGTCCCCAAAGTAGATCAGATTACAACTCAAGGTGGTAATAGGCTGGTCTACAGTAGTCCCAATCAGTGTCCTGATTGGGAAGTTATTATTAAAACTGATCCTTTTGGTTTGAGTATATCGTGAGCTGGCCTGCCCGGCCCATCCCATCACTGATCCCTCAGTCTGTCCGTCGGTCTTACAGGGCGGCCCCTCGGCTCTCCCAATCCAGTAATCACAACTTCCATGACCTTCAGTTTTTAATGACACTGGCCGGGGCTGCAGTGGCAGCAATGGCATGGCATGGCATTCAATTGAATGTGCTCTGGCTGCACACCAAGCAATTTGTTGAACAGAACAGGCAGCCAGTCCGTCCGTCCCTCCTCAAACTTATAGTACAACAGGCAACAACAGCCTAATTGTACGTAGAATATCARCAGTAGAGCTAAGGGCAATGGGAGTTGTCCATGTGTTTCAAAAAAAAAAGAAAAAAGAAAAAAGAAACTAAGTGAGCATCATGCACTCATAAGAATTCCGCTCAGTTTTTTCCTTTTCTCTTTCTTTATAATTCCCAGGTTCAACGGATGAACGATATGCCAGTTTTATGTACAGTCGGGTACTGGAACATTAAGAATTTTTGCCTCGGAGAGGTGGTGGGGTCTCATTCAATTGGGCTTTTGAGGCAAGGGATTAATTTAAGATGCAAGATAAGATTAAAAGTTGTTACCATATTACTTAAGTAGTCTGAAACTCTTCATAGATGAAAACAATCCACTATCTTGATTTTCTTGTCTTAGATATCAATTTAAAGCGCCTATATTAGACACCCAATGGCATGAATGTGGATCTTCAACTATTTTTATTGTTTGTAAATGTTGATCACCTTTGCTAAAAGGTGGGTAGGGGGGCTTTTGTCTTTCCAGCCAAGCAAGCTACATGTAGTTCAATTTGCTTCTTACACTTCGGTTATGTAATGAGTATTAAATTCAAGTCTCTTCAAGTATTCAAAAAATGGACATATTATTATTTTTACTTGGGATCTTGAAAGCTAAAAGAAAAGGTTACATGATATTATGCGTGTCTAATGATTCCAAATTTTGTTTATTTAATTGGTTAGTTGAAAGCAATAGTAAATCTAGACGTGTATGCAGGGACAATATAAACATTCAAATTGGAATATTCTTTATTGTTAACATTTAAAGGCTATACCAAATCCTACAAGKTAATATTTCAATGTATTTTGAAATTTGTGTTCTTGAAGGAATAACTTCTCCTCCAAATGTGTTTCATCCTTCAATAGATAATACCACACGTTGTCTYAATAATAAATTTGTGTCAATAATATGTTGAGTTGCAATGTAGAAAARAAAATTGAAGTATTTAAYAAATTAATATTTGATTCCCAATTCATTTTTAGGAGAGGGAATGTAGATTTGCAATTTATGAAGCAAAATAAAATTTATCTTGAGAAGATTCAAGACATAAATTTTTTGGTTATTTATTTTAGACTTTTATTTTGTCTTTGTATCTAGACATGAAAAGRTTTAGATCTTTGCTCAAAAATCATATAGCATCAAGTGATCAGTACACYTATAAAAGTTAATGCAAGTACTTCACGACTTTAAGTAGTGTGAGCCCCCCCTAATTTAAATTAACCTTAGATAGAAATAATGTATTAATTTATGATAACAATGGATGAAAGTTGGGTGACAACCACACTATTTGAAATTATACACATATAGTATAGACTACAATATCATAAAGATTTTATCTTAATTATATTACAAGTGTAGGGCAAAGTCGACACCTTTAGATGAGATTTTAGGGTTGTAAAAGGTTACAAGTTTTTGGATTGAAGGAAATGTTGGAATTGCTCTACAGGGGCAAAGTGACGTGGCCAAGTTTGGCCATGTTATTTTTTTATTTCAAATTTTTGGGGGGGTATTTATTTTTTTAATAGCGTACAATTTTTCATGGATTGCATTGGGAACAACAAGGAAAACAAACTTGGAATGGCCTCCCCTTGCCTCAAAACAATTAAATGCTCTATCAAAAAACAATTTCAAAAACTAAGGTTTGGTAGATGCTAAAAATAAAATTCTTTTATGATATTCTTATCTCACCACATATGCCAAAATTTTAGGRAAACTCTCAAAGTTTTAGGTGAATAAGAGGTTGCATTGGTCTTTTACAATAATTTTAGTTTTGAAACACCTTGTTCAAATCCTTTAYTTTGGTACTCTAGCCCATATTTTAACAAACTGATAAATTTTTTTGCAATGGAATTATTTTTCATTTGGGTGTCTCTCTCTATATCGACAACGCTWTGGTGAATATTTTTTGCATGCTAGCATTTGTAATATCGAAATATTATGTGGSGACTTTCAACCATTGGATTTTTGGGAATTTTGGATGTAGCCCCTATCTTTCTACGTTCAAAATTGTTGATGGCGAGCTTCTATAAATGTATCGTTTGTCTTAATTTGTTTCGATGGGGCATGCGCCTTTAATGTTGTATGAGAACACAATTGTGCATGTTYCCATACACCCATCCAAACCTTTTTGTTAGCACCATGGTGCGAGATTGTATCATTTCAAAATAAATGTYTACATTTAGCCACAGAGAAGTGATCTTTTTTTGCTAGAATCTTTTCATCTCTATTGAAAATATGGGTGAAATTGCCAAATTTGGATGAAAAAGTATAAAAATTTGATTGAAAAGTGTATTTTGGCCAAAAGCTGCATGTCTGAAGAAATAAAATGCTTCACCAAATTTTAAGTGATCGTCATCCTAGCATTGAAAAATAGAAGAGGGTTGACCCATCCCTTAGGATTGATCCCAAAACTAGTCAACCACTATCCAACACAAAACAAACCCCCAAATAAACTACGGTAGAAGGACCTACAACTAACTGGCACCCCATCACCAATAGATTGGGTGTTGCATTTATGACCAAGGTTAGAATAGATTTCCATTTTTTCCTTGGAATGCGTGTTTTCAATTTTTCAAGGTTTGGACCAATAAGTTCATGACACATAAGTGAGCAAGAAAGTAGGAAGCAATGAGCAGGAAAGTAGTTCTTGAATGATCGGAATTGGATGANTTTCCATACACCCATCCAAACCTTTTTGTTAGCACCATGGTGCGAGATTGTATCATTTCAAAATAAATGTTTACATTTAGCCACAGAGAAGTGATCTTTTTTTGCTAGAATCTTTTCATCTCTATTGAAAATATGGGTGAAATTGCCAAATTTGGATGAAAAAGTATAAAAATTTGATTGAAAAGTGTATTTTGGCCAAAAGCTGCATGTCTGAAGAAATAAAATGCTTCACCAAATTTTAAGTGATCGTCATCCTAGCATTGAAAAATAGAAGAGGGTTGACCCATCCCTTAGGATTGATCCCAAAACTAGTCAACCACTATCCAACACAAAACAAACCCCCAAATAAACTACGGTAGAAGGACCTACAACTAACTGGCACCCCATCACCAATAGATTGGGTGTTGCATTTATGACCAAGGTTAGAATAGATTTCCATTTTTTCCTTGGAATGCGTGTTTTCAATTTTTCAAGGTTTGGACCAATAAGTTCATGACACATAAGTGAGCAAGAAAGTAGGAAGCAATGAGCAGGAAAGTAGTTCTTGAATGATCGGAATTGGATGACTCTGGATGTTGATCATGGGTCAAGCCTAACTTTGGCCTATCAAAATTCATAGTAATTTCATTGCAAGAGATAAAATTACCAAAGTTTTTCTAATTTCCATCATTTCACTCAATGCACCTCTGGAAATATTTGCTTTGCCTATCACTGCCCTAGATCATGTCCATAATTGCTTATTTGATTGGATACGGGTCCCTATACCATTACTCGTGGTTTGGGCCATGAAAAACAACGGTCTGCAATTTCAAACCCTAACCTCAGAATACCCTAAACTACTAAGATTCAAAAGCACGATTGCTTAAGGTAGAAGGCTCGAGAACAGTTCGGGCATTTAGAACTGCCCACCCCTAAAATGTACACAATTTGTACATGCTGTTTTTCATAGCCTTTATTGATGTACTAGCAATGTACATTTTAGGGGTGGGCGGTTTTGGAGCCCTATGTTAGTTCAACTTCAAAATTTCATAACTAATTCAAAAATGATCCAAAAAAATATGAAACTCCTTGGGTTAGATGCCAACTCCTCTTCTCTTTGAAGGAAAATTCACTGAAAAATATTTTGAGAAGTTTCACCTGCCTAAAGTTCAGTTCCAGTGCTTAGATGGTTGGTTTATGGACCTTCTACCTTACCTCAAATCGCTAACGGCCAAACGTGCAAAAAWTATTCCATACAACGTTTTATTTTTTTATTTTTTATTTTTGAAACATTTGAACATAAGCTTACAACACTTTAGAAGAAAGGAACTCTCGTCCTCAAACGTGTACCTCGATGTACGTGTTACCTACTATACAGTTCACTGTACCTTTCGCCCCCCCCTGAATGGATGAAAAATCGTCCCCTCAACGATTCTCGTACGTCCCCAGGACGCGAACCGTCCACGCCGGCGTCAGTTCTAGGGTTACGTCCGCTATCGATCTGCGTGCGTGTGTCAAATTTCCCGATCGATTTTGTTCCTGCGTGCGTAAAACCCCAAACCTTTGTACAGTATCCTAACTTATTACTTGAATCATCATAGAGCACCGATATCCATTACATTTGTTTCAAAAATTTAAAGGAAAAAAACCTCAAAAAAACAAAAAACATAGAGTAGTTTACAATTTACACACCCACCCAAAGCCTGCCTGCCTGTCGCAGTGACTGTTACTGATTGGGTCTCTGCGTCGAGAGCAGGCGTGCAGGATTTCCTCTGCGGAAAAATAATAATGCACACACAGAGAGTTGGCAGTTGAACAGAGACTAGCTTAGCTTAGCTGACCCTTGTACACTGACTTACCTTACCTCCCTCCCAGTCCTGACAACCAAGGATCCTCTTTACCTGGAATGCATATCAAGTTTTCCTCCACTCAATTCAACTGGCCTGGCCTGGCTGGCGCAACTGAACTGCGCAACTGCGCAACCCCACTCCCGGCACTTCCCTTGAAGATTGTGTTCGTTTTGGAACTTACCCGTGTGAAATTCCTGACAATCCATTTTGAAAACATTTGAATTAGAATTAGTGGTCCAAGTAGTTGCAAAGTACTTGTGGCTCTTGGAAAGAGACTCTGGTGATAGTGAAAGTGATTCCAACAAAGAATATTAAAGGTAGGGAGCTCTTCTTTTTGAGTTCTCCAAATCTCTTCAACTTGCCAATTTGCAAGGATAACATGGTAATTCCAATCATGAAGTTGATAAGTTGCTTCAACTTAAGGTTGCATTTGAACCCCTTTTATTTTTGGCCTATAGCATTTTGTTGTGGCTTGCTATACTAAATCCCTTCATTGGACTACCTAAGAAAATCATTGTCATATTATAGGTCAAATAATTTGAATGTGAGACAAGTGTTCTCCAAGGAATGATAGTATATCAAGTGTGCAAGATTTTCCGGAATGTCTTTCAAAGGGAGGGCCGGATTAACCCTTGAAGGATCTCTTTCTTTTTAACCCTTGAGGGATGGACCTATTACCGTGGGGAAAAGGCAAGCTGTGAATAGTGGATCCCCGAGTGTGAGACATTGGGAAGTTAAATCGTGCAGTACCTAAATATGACAGCAATACCTAAAAATTTGCTATGGCACCTAAAAAGTTGATGATAGGCATAAAGGAACCTGTTTGCATGGGCATGAATTTCTGTGGCTTTGTGTTACAATTTGCAGCACCTAAAAATGACAATAGATTCAATGACCCTATTTCTTGCTTTCCATGTCAAAGCACATCTCTATTTTCACATTTATCCAAAAATTGGATGAAAAATACCTTTTCTACATCCACTGGAGTTGATTTCTGTCATTCAAAGGAACCGAAACGTCCTTGTCGTCTTTTAAGGGTTAATCAAAATTTCAAGGATGAATAGTTGCACTTCTATCTTGTATAAAAAGATTTTGTGTCATCCATTGGACACAAAAGTCCGCCTTGCTTCAACATTTTAGGGTTAAAAGGTTGGAGTCAATGTTTAGAAACTTTTTGAAATTTACCAACTACTTTCCTTCGATTCCCATATATAAACCATTTTTCAAAGCACGGTGTTCGATTATTTTCTCTATTTTATACTCAGAACAAAGTTTTTATAGATTTTTCTACTAGTTTTTTGCCAATGTTTTCAAATTGCAACCGTATTTTTCCCAATTTCACTGGCTAACTTTGAACTAACCGCTGGGTTTTTTTCAATCATTGGTAGGAGTCTAATCGCTCTCCCATTGGGGATTCCCGCACCGTAAACCCACCCGGCACGCTAGCACACTAGTTCCAGTGTGAACAACCATTCCCCCCTTCCCCTTCCAGTGTCAACCAGCTCTGCCGTCGTTCAGTGCACCAACCTAACCGTTTACAGTTCCGTCCCTCGCCCACCTCCTCACGTCTTTCCTTCCGTAGCTAGTGACAGTACAATCGACCGTATACCTTAATCTCTTGCTGCATGAGTGCGTTCATCCGTGCATGTGAAGCTAGAGAATTACTGGAATAAGACTTGGAAATGAATTCTCAGTAAGTAAGCGTACTCCTCCTATACCAATCCGGCCAGGCAGCAACAGAAAAAGGACTAGACAGCTCCAACTGAAGGCTGGAGGGTTAATGCTTCCCTGCGGGGTCGGTGCAGCAGGTGGCAGAGGATCGGACAACGCCTACGAAAGAGACGGCCACCAAGACACGATCGATCGATCGGAATTGAAGGCCGGGCAATAGAAATATTAACGCACTCAGCTACTGAAGTTAACAAACCAAACCCTAATCAAAGCTTAAGCTTAGACACAATATATATTTATATACATCACCCCTGCGCGCTTGCTTGCATGTCTGGCTGGAGGAATATCCATTTGAGCGTACAATCTTTTGCATTGCTTCTTCTTTAGACTTCAATCTTGTGTACGTACTTACAGTAGTCTCGTCCGATCCCTGTCCGGAATTGTAAGTTAGGACCTGCATACACAAGTAGCTAGGCCGGATTACACGGCTAGCTTTCACAGTACCTGATTGCGCGGAAACTAGCTTATTGATCTCCTTCAGTCGATCGATCAGTCGAACAGTATATGTATCTACTTATATATTGAAGCAACGATTTTAGAATATTTGTCTTCGCCAAAATGCTTTGTCCCTTTATAACACTTGCATATGGTATCCAATGGTTGCATTCTTTTGTGCAATAGAACCTCCTTTTCATTTGCCAACTGGAAAACATGAAAATTTGACTAGTCAAATAATAATGACTATAGCTAGTAAAAAAGAGTAGCTTACTTGGGTGTCTCTACCTCAAACTATTGGTTATAGATGCTTTGATCTACCTTATGTCCTTATGTACCCCAACTAAACCCAAGTTCACTATTAATTGTTTGTCATCAACATTTTATTTTTGAGCAATATTTTGCTCCAAAGCAATACAATTTTTTATTAGGTGATATATTCCTCTCTTATCAATAGCCAAAAACTTTAATTGGCTAAATATTCTAAGCACAATATCACTTTTTGGGATGAATGTACACACTTTTAGCTACATAACCGAATATAAATTTCATCCTCATTTTGCATGTTAAGACCAAGGAGGCGTACTTAGTTGATTTTGAGCTCAATTAGTTTAGAGCTTGCCGATTATGCCAAGAGAATAGGCTTGCTTTGCCGATTCTGAATACACCTATCCTGGGATTAGTCAAGACTAATTTTGAGGGAAAAACTATGGGCGCGTAGGGGTTAATGCCAGAGAGCGAGCGGTGCATATTCAGCGGAATAGCTCGCCCTACAGCTCACCCTATGGGCTCATTGTAGGTTCCACATAATATGCCATACCCTGCCCGCTCTCTATGCCCGCTCTGGCGCTCTCTAGTACATTTCATCCATTTTTATAGATGTAAACCATTTTGCTTCATCACTCCAATGAAGATTATCGCTTCGTTTCTGCAGCTGCCCCCCCCTCTAAATGATAGAAAAATCCCTGCTTGAATTGTAAGCGATGTACTGTAAGTTAAGCGGGCGTAACTTAAGTTCGTTTCGTTGTCGCATTCCATGTCGCCCAGGAGAGCGGCACCTGACATCGTCACGGACAGAGCTCGCCTAGCCTGGCTGGCTGGCTGGCGCAGACAGAACCAGACCCAGACTCAGACTGAACCAAAGAGAGAGAACGACTGATAAGACAGAAACCAAAGAGAGAGAGAACGATTGAGAGAGAGAAAGAGAGAGAGAGACTGAGACTTTGAAAGAGAGCGTCTCTAACTTCACTTAACTTCGCTCGCTGTGGGTCCGCCCAGCCTACCCTATCGAAAGGCCGCCCCCTCGCCCCCGCCAGCATGGGCCGTGCCAGAGCTTCATGTGCTTCAACGCCGTCCGTCTGCTTGCTTCGGCCGGTCACCTCCACTTCCCACCACCACTGCATGCACTCACAGTTGTAGTCACAGCTACCTTACCAGTAGCTACTGTACTGTACTGGATCTATCTWTCTACAGTAGCTAACAATTAAAACTTTACCCCAGCTTCTGCCAATTGCAACGCCACAGACAGACCTCGGGCATTGCATCCCTCCCGAACCCACTATCAGACATGAATGTATATAAATAAAAAAGCCTCCTAGCTCTCACGTGCGAAGGATCTCCTCTTCTCCCTTTTCCTTGCAATTGAGCCTGACTGGGGTAATCGATCGCATTCATTTGTTGATCGATCGATCGATCGATGCTCTCGATCATGCACTCCACCCGGCCATGTAGCTAGGCACTAACTTAGTCTCTCCTGAGTAGGAGCCTCGATCAATGCAAGTAGCCAGGATCGATCTAGTGTGCTAACACATTACCATTCGAAAAACTCCCCGGAGATAGATAGATTGCAGTCTTGGTAGCTAGATTGATAGATCGGTCACCTCGTGCATTCAATCCGTCACTAGGAGCTTCGTTTTTCTAGGCTTTTAAACTCCCGAAGTTAGAGTGCTAGCTAGCTAACACTTCCACAGATAAAAAAAACTCCGCCGCGGCCCTAGCATTGTCCTGAATCGAATTGCAGCTCTAGTGCGAATAAAGAGTTCATCTTCTCGGGTCTCTTACTTTCCTTTAGGTTGCGTTCTTGCAGCCTCGATTGATAACAAGCTCGAGCTTCTCGTGCACTCAATCTGATAGGAGCTTAACTGTCTTTCTTCAACTCCCTTCGAGAGGTAAGACTTCCGCACATTAAGAACTTTCTAGCGCGCATTGGCTGGTTGAATTTTAGTTGGAGTACGTGCGAAGGATCGGTCGGAGGTGAATCATCTTCTCCATATCTGTCTTTGGAGTTGCATTGTTGCGGCCTACATTGATCTCCACATCACTTAATGTATGTCGGAACTGATAACCTAAGAGTGGCTACACTTTTCCACATTAAGAATGTAACACCCTAGCCTAGCATTGGCCTGAATTGTAGCTGTAGTAAGTTGCAAGCAGGATCTCATGAAGCTAGCTAGCAGCTCGCTGTCTTCTCTTGGAATCGTTCGTTGAACGGAGGGTTCAATTTCATACGTTTTGACAACTTTGCTACAGATAGAACTTAGAGTTTCTTTTTTTCTTCATTGATTTTAGTTAGGAATGAGGGTCATTAGTTGCCAGGGTTTGTTTCGGTGAATGTGGTTTCGTTCTCCCACGGAAAGGAACGTGTTGATCCTCCCTGGGAGATCAGAACTGACGGCATTTGTGTTCGTAATTTATCTGTTGTTGAAGAGGGGGTTCAAAGTTACGTACTTTGCTACTGAAATTGGGTCACTTGTTACCTGTGAGCGAGTTTTATGCAGTAGAGTTGAAGGTGTGAAGACTAATCGTAGAGCGAGGTTTTGCTTGGAAACGCAGTTGTGTGACAAGAATGATAATCTCAAAAACCAAAGCCTGTTGGGGTATACCAACTTACTGCATTGACAAGAATAATGTGAAATGGCGTTATGAGAAGTCAACTGAAGAAGATAGCATTACGACCTC
>VACF01001038.1:125359-262366 GCA_006891605.1 Pleurozium schreberi | reverse complement strand
AACATTGTTCCACAATCTCCCACTCCCACTGATCGCATAAGAAATTCATCAGACTAGTAAAGATACAATTTCATCTCGAGAAGGTTTGGCTCTTGTACCCAAAATGATCTCTCCAGCAAACTCTATGCCATAAATCTCCTAATAAAGCACATTCCTTCATACGGGAGAAATTGCTGAACGTAACGGAAGTAGTGTCCTTCAGTGTAATTGGTAGCAGTGAAAGTGCACCAGCAAGATGAAATATCTATGTTGAAGTGTTGATAAGAATTGATGTTGTAGCTTTTTGTGAAGGAAATGGAGTTCAAACCTGGATGACGAAGGAAGCCTGGGGCTCGATGTTGAGTGCGTCTTGTGGATCGTGCTTTTTGTGCGGCCCCGGAATCTCCAGTTTGTAGACRAGGTGGGTGCTGGTTCTCACCGCTGTGTGATGTCGAACAAGGCTATATACGCCTTCACCAACAGGTCTTGCAACTGGGTTGGACTGCTCACCCTGGACTGTATCCACTTCAGTATTTTCTGCACAACATGACCACCATTAATATCGAAGTACTAAATAGAAACTATAATAACTCTTCTCAGACCTACGCATGATTCGAAGGCCTATATTAGAGAACACTCTACAATTGGGATTTTCGAAACCAACATTTTCTGTAGCAGAGTTAAATATATACAGTGTTGCAATTACTGACTAGAAGCACTCACCATAGTTGAGGACTTTTTTKATGTCAGCAGGGTTAGTGGTGACAAGTTCTACGAACCCCCAGAACGGACTGGTGTGCTTGGGCAATGGAAGGTGTTTTCTTCCTATCACCAAGTACCGAAATAAAGCTTTCTTTCCAATTTCCACTCTCTGCAGCATGAAAACCCATCTATATATGTCAGTAAATTTTATAAACTTTAGTGTAGGCAAAGAATTTCCTTCTCAAAGTTGGGTGAAGAACAAACTTTAACTCTTTTGCACATCACTGTCCAGTTTTTTAGTACCTCAGTTCCATGGCCACCTGCAGCAACAGTTTTGTAAGGCAAGAATTTYTTGTGTCCGTGCTCATCTGTTACTTTTAGTCCACCATGGACCGTGGTGTCGACTAAATTYTCTGTCACCACRGAATGAACCTCCAAATCTTSGTCAATGTCCATTGATGCTRCCTTCACCCCGGGTTTAGGAGACCGGTGAGATTCTTCTTCTTCTTTTGCCCTAAATTTCCCTTCCTTTCCTGCATTTAAAATACTTGGGAGGTTGGATGCAACCTCACTAAAAACCTGAGTTCATGATTGTACAAAAATTAACCACGGATGCTTCATTCCACTTCTGTAAATATAATGAGATGAAGGTGGACGGCATTTATATCAATATTGCACTTCTTTGATGAAGTGCGTCTCAAGAAAAATCAGTTGGCTTGTTAGGTATGGAAGAAGCTTCAAGCTCTCGAGCAATAAACGTAAAACATTATATGTAGGTGAAAAGGTTGAAGGAAAATGTGGCTAAACTCTCCAAATTGTAGCCTTTGCATTTTTTCTGGCACATTATTATGCCACCCATACAACCTTCAATATTAAACTTCCTCTCAATATGTTTCTAAGATGGCAATTAAAGCTAAGAGGGATTGGACACTCATACACTTCCATTCTCAATTTCTTTGATGAATATTTTTGAGCACATTACTTGATAAAAACCAATATTTAATGTGCTCTTTTAAAAAAAATAAAATGCAAGTCAAATGAATTGAGTGTTGGTATGATCTCTTACACATAGTGAACAGTTCGAAGGCGTTCAATGTTCTTCAACTTTGGAACAGGTAATGAAGCAATTCCCGGAGGTAACATCACAACCTCCTTCGAGGGTGCGTCATCAAACAAGGTATTGGCTCTCGTTGCAGGTACACAATCTTTCCCCACATCCTCACAATCGACAATCATGGGTTCCAAACTTTCCACCATGGGCTGCGTTGGCACTAGAGGTGTCTCTTGGTTGAAACTTGCCATAATCATCTCCATCTTTTGTACAACGTCTGGTTCTGAAAAAGATGTACAAAGATCAAGTGGGCAACAACGATTGGAATAATTTTCAACTTGTTGTGACATCTCTTGTGATCCATGAATGACCCTTTGGATAATCAATTCCAACATTGTCTCTTGCGGTATTTCTTCAACAGAAAAGGGATAATCCTCGATATCAAACTCCGACATATCTGCTTCGGATTCYGGGGTCATGGGCTCTTCAATTATGGGTTGGCAATATTGAGATACGTTCATACTTGGCTGGGCAAGATTTGTCGATAGAAAAGCTTCCGAGTCTTCTTCTGCGGATACACTACTTCCGAGTGGAAGTGTGAGAGGAACTCTATTACATGAGGAGTCTTTTGGAGGAGGGAGTGCTAGCTTGGCACTGCCATTATGGAAATAGAAAATGTCCATGGAAACAATAAGAATAAGACTGAAATTAAAATATTTACCAATTAAACAAGGTTTTCAAGAATATTACTCTGTAAGTTTTTAAAACTTTTAGACATCATAATTTGAATCTTTACTATAAGCATACAAAGGCCTCTCCATGATACATAGGAAATTTGTATCTTAAACCTGTGTTTTAGCCCTTGAAGGGCCTAAAATCCCTTGTGGTTGCATAGAATATTATGAATTTGGTGGTATTTGATAAAAAAAACATTGAACAAATAATTTACAATACAAAGTAAATAAATGATTATAGTTTGTGAATAAAAATGTATCACAATTCATATATAAAACCATAATTGAAGATTTATAAGGCTATATACAGGTCGTATAGAAGGATCCTAAGGGCCTTTCAAGGATTAACCCCTAAAAAATCAAAGTCCCTACGAGGGACACTTGGGATTTTGGGCAAGCTTGTGTGAACTCATTTTTTGAAATCATTTTTTGAAAATTTTTCTTTATTAGTTGAGGGATCTACATCACTTGCTTCTTTAGTTGAAGGATCTACATCAGCTTGGAAGTGTTTGTTTTCTTTAGATGATGGATCTAAATTAATCAAAGGGTTGTCATCTATATCTTTGTCATTATTCCTTTCTATTTGTTGGTTTTGGATCACCTCCAAGTGGTTTTCCTCATTAGCTCCATCATCTTGTTTCTTTTCTTGTTGGCACTTAATCACCTCTGTTAACAACATATTTTCATCTTTATTATCATGTCCTTGCATTTGTTGGCACTGACTCAATTCCATGATCGATGAGAAGTCTAATTCCGTGAAGTTCATTAATTTTTGAAGTTGTTCACTATCAATCGATTGCAATAGCATGGGCCATAGTTTTTCAAACTCTACTTTCTCTTCTTTTAATTGATCATGGCTCTGATTGTGGCATGATACTTCCGATGGCAAAATCTCTGATGATGTGCTTACCAATATTGTCTTGATGTATTCTACAAGTTGAATAAACGTCATGATGTGAAAGGGATTTTTTTCAAGGGATGAATTCTTTTGAGGAGATGATGTTAAGTTTAGAGTTGCGTTACTAGTAGATATGATATCGTGACTATTTTCTTGTAAAATTTTATCATTGGCCTTTGCCGRCAAACTCGTGGTATTTTCTTTGACTAAATCAAAATTTGGGTATGCATCCTGGGATTGAAAATTTAATTGACAAACATTAACTGAGTTGGACTTTGTTATCTTAGGAGTATATTGTTCCGACACAATAGCACTATTGGCCTGCAAAGAAGAATAATTTGGATCAAGATTCAAGAATTGAGAGTGCAATTGATGAACACTAGTGTCATTCATTTTTATGAGATCTTCAACTTCATGATTGTCTTCCACTAGCATATCATCATTTTCTGTTGAGAATGTTGAATCTGGATCCCTAAATTGAGAGCGCATTTGGCAAAGAACCTCATCTCTCATATTCATGAGATATTCGGAATTTTGCACTATTGGCGCAACATCAATTTCTGTCAGTAAAGCGGAACCTAGATTTGGATTTTGAAATTGAGATCGCATTTGGCAAACAATTGTGTTTCTTACTTTCATTAGATCTTCCTCTTCAAAACAATTGTCTCCCAATAGTCCCATGCCTTTGCATCTTTTAGTAGGATTTTGTACCAAGCACAAATTGGGCATGTCTGTTTGACCACAATCGAGATTCACATCCACATAATTCAAGTCTTGTTTGGCATTTTCAATCTCTAATACATCTTTCCAACAATTTTCTTCAATCATTTTATTCAATCGACTTAACATGATGTCATTAACTTTAGTTGATGTTGAAGCATAGAAAGAACTCATTGTCCTTTCTTCTAGAGGTTCTAGAGAAATTGTTTGAGCCATGAATGATTTATGGACTGAAGTTGGGCTTGGATTTGGTTGCATTAAGACGCTTCCATTGCTAAATTCATCAATTCCACATAGCAAATTACTTGATACACCACAATCATGGTCTTCAATACTTAAGTTTCCTCTTATCCATGTATCAGTATTATCTGATGTAAAATATTCGTTCAATTCTGCGTTAAGATTTTGAGAGTGAAAATCTCCTTGTTCAGCCGATTGTTGCTCCTTGAAGAAAGTATCAAAACGCATTTCTTCTTCATTGAATGCATCTAAAGCAATCATTTCTGCAGATCCAACATGATAAGCAGTCCATTCATCGCTAAGAGATGATATATTGTTGTATTCATCTATTGTTGCTTGAGGGTATTCCTTTGACAAAGAAATCTCTTCATAGCATTGAGAGACATCCGAAGTTGATTGCTCAGCTACTAGTTCTCCAACAGCTAAATTATAGAATGAATGTGATTGTTCACTAGAAGGCAAGTCAAGAAGAGCAGTCACTTTGTTGGAAAGCTCAACAGATAGTGCTTCAAATTGTTTTTGTCTTTCAATAAACAAATTTGATATCATCCAGTCTTTACTTGCTGGTGTGGACAAGCTGTTGGTCTGTTTAATCAACCCTGTATGATCAGCCCTTTCACTTACTATGCAACTCTGTTCCAATCCACATGTACGACACAATAAAGAGTCGGATGCAATTCTATCATCTTCCAAATCAAAAGAACTAGATGGATGTGAATTCACCATGTTTCCTTCAACATTCCTTGTGCTATAAGTATCATCAATTGACAATGGAGTTTYGCCAAGAGTTATTGATGTAGTAGTAGGTTTTGATGGCCGCTCGTCTAACCTTAGCGGCAAACTTTCTTCTTGGTAAAATAATCTTTCACTTTTGTCAATTGTTTTTTTAAATAATCCAAATTATATTTAAAAAAGCATTGATAAAACAAAGTTTGGTTTGAAAATTTACCTTTTGTGATGAAGTCAATGTTGCAACACAAGAGGAGACATGCTTTCTTGGTCTTCCTCGACCTCGACAAAGCATTTTCAACAATTACTATTACTCGTAATTTCACATGAAAGCAACAAATTTCCTTCAAGATTCACATTCACCAATTACACAAAACTCCAAAAAGAAATTGATTATCATTATTTCAAAATTGGGATCATGAATCTCTCATTTCAATAATACAAGGCCTTTTCTGTAACCAAGCTTCCATAATCCAATCCTTGTCCTCTTCCAATATCTCCCACTCTATGCTTGAATGCTAATTACTTATTAGTTGTTTCTTTGGCTGCCAAAGTAGTGCTTAAAGTCTTGGATATTTTGTGACCGTGTATGCACCAAAGGTCATAAGTCAACAACCAATTAGAAAGTTCAAGTTTCATTTTGTATACCAGTAGCTATTTTTCATGGTTTCAGTGCGTCAAGAGTATTACAATTTCTAAGGATAAAATCTTGCATAAATAAACAACGTGCCCATATGCCTTCATAATATCAATTGGACAAACTTGAATATTTTTCATCATAAAGTGGGCTATAATCACCTTTACACTTTATTTTAATCCTCATTTCTCCTCCCAAGGCTTAAAAGACTTGTGAGGTTTTAACAGAGTCTTCTCACCACCCATATAAGAATTGAAAGGATTAATCTTGAACAAGTCCAAAAATAATGATGTATTGTGTTCGAAGAAAATGCATGCTCCATGTGTTTGCTTTGTCTACCTATCGAACTTTTGTTGGAATTCACTCCAAACAAATCATGGTCTTTTGCTTTGGATAGAGTTAAGAATTGTTAAATGACAAAATATAAATCACAAAAAATCTTGGATAAAACTCTCATTGATTGTACCAATGAAGCAATTGCATCCCCTATCCACCTTGGATAATGTCGTAGTTATGATGGACCCAAGCCCAACAAAAATCTGCTACAAGCGCCATCATAGTAAAAGCTTATATAAGTCTTCTGTTATAAAGAACAAAACAAAATGTAGTGAGTATGAAATATACAAATAAGTAATAACCAAATGATATCAAACTATTTGTAAGAAAAATGGAAAAAGAAATGGTAGATTTTACARGAAATAAAAAAGGATAATGTACAACCGTTGGCAAGAACTATTGTTACATCACCTTAGATTTCTTAGGCATACAAACTTTCAACATTTTCTTTTTAAGAAGATAACAACAATTCTCTATATGACAAACATTAAGATCAACCATCATAATTAACATTAAAATCCCTCCAATTTACAACTATCAACTAGAAGAGATGAATCCAACCCCATAACACATCTTTCAATTACAAATGAGACCACCTACAACAATTTATCTCACATTATCACCACCAAGGTAATTCAATTCATACAAAAAAAAGAAACAAAATCACTTCATTTTATGTGTAGTTGACCCCCCACCTCTAAAACTAGCATAGTCATCCAACCCATGCATCAATTTGCAAGAAGATMTCTTGATCAAAGTTTTATCCATGAGCACTTCAATTCTAAAAAAAATGTCATTGTGTACAAGAACTACGTGATGGAGACAACCTCACAACCTAGTACGTTGATTCCAAGAAATGAAGAACTTCATAATCATTGAAGCCCAAGCCTAGCAAAAAGACATTTTTCATGTGAAACAAAAGATGTGTTACATCATTTGATACAACATAGTACAAATTTTAATGATTATATTAATATAAATCCTTCATTTCTCTCTCTTTTAGGATCAATCTAGTTACAAATCATTCACCTCTACTCTAGGTTGTTCTTCAATTGTTTTGAAAATTAAAACTGCAACTAAAGTCAAAAGAAAAGAGTTAAATCAAAACTACCACAAACATTTGAGGATATAGACATAGTAATTACTACACTCAAAAACCTATTATAGACATTGTAGGATGCCAAGGTAATTTTTTTGTTGGGGTTTTCAAGGTTTCTTTACTTAACCATAAAATTGGTCTTGTCATAATTGTTTTGTAGAGATCGCATACACTCCCTTGTGTAATGAAGTGGTGAAAAAATATTTGTTTAGTAGAAACAAACTATAATGGATTTCTAAATTCAAAGACGTAAGCTCTAATTCCATGGAGACTTTCTACACATCCTCACCTTACAACAAATATTGCAACAACTAATTACACAAGGATATTTTGGTAGACAAGCAAATGTACAATAATTGAAATTTGTAGGTGCCTCCAAAACACAAGAAACTAACAATTCTATTGACRTTTCAATAGTTGTAGAGCAAATAAAAGCTTAATTTTTGAGCCATACAGTAGGTGTACAAGATAAGCATTTTGAAATYACCCAAAAGATCCTACAATGGAAATAACTCAAGTTTGACACTCATACTAATGATTATTGGRAAAACATTTTCCACTCAACAAATTTAGAAGGTCATGTATTGCTAGATCTATATTTAAACTACTAAAATTCAACACATTAGATGTTTTTTGAGGGCTCTAACAAGGTGTTCTAGCCTTGTTCCCCTTGTTGTTTCCAATGCAATAAGGGAACGGTTGATTGTTGTTAAGGTTCTAAATACAAAAATTTGATGTAGACTAAGCTTGGCCACATAGCAGCACTATTGTGGCGCAATTTTCTACATTTTCATGGTCCCAGAACTTGCAGTCTCCTAAAGGCCTCAAAAACATCCAATGATGTAGACTATTATCATTTTAGACCTACATTCAAATGTTTTTCCTAATCCTTTAGATAGAAATGATATTAGTGACTTACGAATTTGCCTAAACCCCAAAGTATATATAATATAGATTGCTAAATATGGACATCAACTCCTTAAAAATTATTTTATTGATTTTGYTGTTAAAAAGAGCACACACAAAACCAATCTTACATGGCAAGCCCAAGAGATTCATGACCTCCATMCCCACAATCACTTGTAGCTGATATCAATGCCATAAAGAATCATGTCCCCATCAATCATTCTTTAGACCAAGAATGACTTTTCCAATCCACTTATAGCTACTCAAGATTGTCTTMAAGTCTGCTTCAAAGCTACAACAACAATAACAACATTAACATCACATATTACAATTCGAGTGGAATTTACAACAATGACTATCATAGCACTCACCTCCCACATACAAAATCAAGYGACACACTTAAATGATGATTTAGAGACTTTAGTATTACCATGTTAGAACTTATAGCAAAAGTTAACCTCCAAAGTTTGACACACCATCCAAGTTTTTTTCCTCTTCACTTAACCTACAAAAATATCCATGATTTTTATTATAACTCCATAATTTGAAAAAATTCTTACAATATTATTATACAACCAATTTTTAGTCTTTATAATGCTCTATAGAATATARWCAYACTAAATTTYTGGTTTTAATAGATATATCCATGAGTCAATATAATTTTTTTGTACCAATATTACATCTTCAACACTCTATCTACACTTTGTCCACCTCTCATGCATATGGGATACATCATCTTCTTACAACATCAAAGACAACTTCATAATCAAATGCCATGTTTTTATTACATCTTCTAGACCCTTCTTCTCTATGTTTTATACCAATGGGCATGGATAGATCCAAATAGCACCAATTGCAATGAATGAATTGCATAAAAAACTACTAAAAGACTTATAACTTTTCTTAGTGAAAGCTTTTAAAAATCTCCATGTGACCACATAGGCAATATGGTTTGGTGAAGGCCACTAGTCTACACTATAATACGACCTACAAATTTTGTCTTCCCGTACCATCATGAAGTTGGCTAAGGCCTAATTGTTGCACTCCAAGTTGCCAAGGTTTGAAAGGCTTGACTTCTATTTCATTAAGGATTTGTTCTCCTATGCAAATTTGTTACACACTAATCATAAAACACCAATTTTTTCTCCACGAAAATCATCCTATTGGATATCGAGTGATTTATTTGCTTAAAAATCATATAAGAATATTTGTTAGAGGTCAAGCTTTTATACACATGTGAAGCCTTTTTCACAAAAAAAATCCAAGTTAGGATGAACCTCTGCACTTGTATCTTACACATAAAGACTCTATTTGTCCACTGAACACTTCTAGGCGGTCGCATTATTATAGGTTAATTTTTGAATCTTTGCTAGTGTCAGCTACATTCACAATCTCTCCCTTGCCAACTGATTTCCACTTTTCTAGCCATGATTTCCACTGAGCATCAAAACTTATTTGCAGATTTTTTGATATTTAGAGTACTTGTACGTAAAGATTTGTATTGCTTTATAGAGCAATGATGGAATTACAAGGAGTTGTCATAAGATGAGAGTGAGATTCCCGACAAGGCTACGAGTTTCCCAAGTTCTGGGACTATGGGAACACCGCCACATTTGCAGTCTAATATGGCTAAAGTCAAATAATAATACTTGATTATTTTTTTAAATATTTTTTTGATTTCGTTTTTTTGATTTCTTAATTTTTTAATATTTAGTATCCTAATAACAGAACATAGCCTTAAAGCAGCGAGAACAAGCCTAAAACGGTTCTTTCCTTGCTTCAAATCTCATCTTATGCCAAGTCAACAAGATAAGCTGCAAATCTACATTGATTTAAGTTTAGGATTTTTGCAATTTATGTGTGTTTGCTTGTTTATTTAGGGAGGACGGAATTGTTGTAGTGCAAGTGTTTCATTGAACCATAATCTAGGGGAAGACACTCCCCACGCTTTACAAAGTGACTTGCGGCAAAAAATAGGATGGATTTAATTCATCATAGGTAAAATTTATAAAGATTTTACATTTAAAGAAGGGGACTTAAAAAATGACATGTCTTTTATAAGTAAAATAGATACCCGAAAATTATGGTCCATTAATTATTTTTTAAATGTAAAATAGGGGCCAAAGAATAGGATCCAAGGAATTCTATTTACTAGGTTCAGTTATGGTTATGCTACAGTACTAGGACCTACAAGTTATGCACAAAATAAAACCGAAATGTGGAGGCCATGATTTTGTAAAAATAAATATATGGTGGAAAGATGTCCATCAAAGTTTGATACCGTACCTTACTAGTAGCTTTGGCAATAAATAATTGAGATAATTCTTGCCTAACTTTTTTAATAAATTATTATGCCTTTTTCTTGCCTAATATTTGGAAAGTGCAATTGATTGAAGAAAAATCACAATATCCTTCTCTAGGGACATGWCTTGGCCATTTATAGCAAGCCTTGCTCAATATTCTAAGCATCSTATGAACAAATAACCTMTTATCTTCTTTAAAACCATTAAATGAAGTATCTACACCAATCCAAATGCCTATACCTTGTTCAATTTTGAATGGTTGCATATAYAGCATTAATTAAATTTTAGTCTTGTCTATCTTTATTTTTTGACCTCAATCAAATATTCAATAGATACGTACCTAAGGTGCTGAGTAAGGTATGGTAATATCTTATTTTGAGATGAAAAGTATTTGACTAGTTGATATATATTTTGATGATGTTTAAAGACGTTTGGAATGATTTTTCCATCATTTGTGCTTGGTTGAAGCTAGTTATGCCAATTTTAACTTTATTATAGGAATTATAGAATTGGAACTTAAGATTAACAAAAATTTGAAAATAGGATTAAGATTATTTAAGTGGATAAAGGGTGTACACAAATTATACACAAAGCATTTATGTAGGACAAGCCCTAATTTGGACTTATTTGCACAAGTTTATAATACCAAATTTTTGGAATTTTTGGAATGAAAAATATTTATAGAGTTCAAATATTGACTATTGATCAACAATTCAACATGCACTTCCAAAGTCTCACATAATGAGTTCACACTAGCCTAGACATCCATGCCAATTGAAATTTAGTGGGGTCTTCATAAATCCAAAACTTATATTAACTCCAATACCTCAGCAACAAGTCATACCCCTAAAACATCCCATTTATACTAGTAGAAAATTCAGTTTTTTTTATTGATTTGGTCGCATTGATTCGGTCACTTTTTGATAGAAGTATGTTGAAATCAACAAATTTCTGTCAAAAAGTGACCGGATCAACACCACCAAATCATCAGAAAAATTGAATTTTCTACTAGTGATAGTTAATAACCAAACCACAAATATTATAACATAGAACTTTGCAATCTTSTACGCAACAGTTCCATACTACATTGAGAATTCTTGTAACTTACACAAAAATCCCATCTCAATTCTCAAACATTCATCTTCCCATACTTACAAATCATCATTCTCATAAATTATCATTCTAATAAATCATATATTAAATGCTACCCTTAACCCTCATTATTTAGGCATGTCTGCATAAGGTGAAGACATTATCTTAAGCCCACTAATTGAATAAACCATTACACTCTAAAACATTGATGTAATCCAAATAATAAATAATATAACTAGATGACTTCAATAAATTTACCCCCCTACAAAAACATTGTGTTGAAGAAAAACAACTTGTCTTTCTATAATGAAATTTATAATATATGTATTCTAAATAGACTTCAATAATGCATTTAGTCTAGACTGTTAGCAATCATAAGTAACATAGGCTATCTACAAAAAGTTGTAAACTTAGTAAAAAAAAAAAAAAAAAAATTTTAACTCAGCAACAGCATTTTTGAAGCACAGTACAATTAAACAATCATAATATAAAAATGTATTATACAAGAAGACACTCTAAATCCATGCTCATTTATGAATTTTACAAAACTTCTCTTCCAATGTTTAYATAGAGGCAACTTTTGATATGATTTATGGACTATAAAGAAAGATAATTGAATGAGCAACATATGGACACTTCATTCTGGTTCTTGAGGTCCTTATTACAATTGTATAAATGAAAAATGATGTTGCAATCGTCTTGAGGGGGCATTAGCTTGTGTAGCAATTCCCCTAAATTTCACACATATTTAAGTCTAAATAATACCTATAACATCCTTTTCAATTCAATTGATTGATTTTTTTAATCTTGATTGCACCATTACAACCATATTCAAGTACATTCAATTCATACAAATCATCAACTAATSATCATCAAATTTAATCTCACTATAAGAGAAACTTTAAGGTTTTTTTTTAAGTATAGTCCTAGTTGAATAGTCCTATAAGTAATGACCTGAAAGGAGTGCTTTTAGTAAACTTTTACTAGATTTAGAACAAAACTTTACTAGAAACGCTCCTGTGAAATCATTACCTATAGGACAATATTACTGAGACTATACTTAAAACACACCTTTCTCTTGTTGTGCCTATATGAAGGCAACATGCTAGGAACATTCCCTAAATTGGCAAAATTTTGCTCAATTTCTACCTAAAAATCCTTGCCCTACTAGTACATAGTAAAAAAAAGGCMTGTARTAGAGACATTTTAGCCAAAATTGCAACAAACAATAAAATTTGATAGCCAATTTGCAACTTCCTCCACAATGGAATTAGCATCTATTCARTCAATTTTGTGTTATCCTACTCCYAATAATCCTTCACAACTTGCAAAATCCTTTCTTTTCTATTTTATTTTGATACTACTCACTCTCAAGGTAGCAAAAGTTGATGCATGTTTGTCTTAAAAGGTAGCATATTGCAYTAATTTCSACAAACTAGTTRTGGGATCATTGCRTGYCAGTAGCCCTTTAGAATAGTGATACAATWCACTAAAACCTCCCTAACGCAATRAGATTGGGACYSGTYTGACATATTAGATAAAAGAGGTTATTGCATCAGAGAGGGGCATGATCTTCATATGTGGTTCATATTGTTAAGCCWGGACCAACAATCAATATTCTCTGACASAACTTTATTGAGTTACAAAGGATTGAGTTAGGGAGGTTCTATTGTATCCAAAGATTTAATTATATGAGATAAGGTCTCACTTATTTATTTCGTGTGATAAATATTTTTATTAGAATTTTATTAAATTGTAATTGTACAATAAGGGTTCAAACCTGCAACCATTGCTAACGCAAGACACTAAATCGTGCCCATGAAATGGAATTTCATATTACTCTTCCCAAGTTCCTACCCCTATGTGATGGAAAACTCCCTAATGGGTAATTGTAGTGTAATCCGGAGTACTAACACTTCCGAACTTACAAAATTGCACATATTGTTTAAATTTTCTATTTTCTCAAAAGTGAACCAGTATGGTGGTTCACAGTTGATTTCCTACGTTGTTCTCAGAGACGATCTAGGCCACTTAGGTGTTTAGGGTTGATTTTGGAGGGGATTGATAGTATTCAGATTTTGGAGCTAAAAAACTCACCAATTGGATGTGGAGATTTGCAAGTTGGGATGAATTGCATGCGAGTGATTGCAGAGCTAAAAAAACTCGGCAAGGTGTACTCCGGATTTTCTCATGGTGCTSGGTGTCTCRACTTTATCCCCATTCTRATTTTTGTTATTGCTTRTRATRCTCAGTTTAGATTTTCATTATCGGAACGCAGCTCTTTGAGAGTGCTAGTTGAGTGCGTCGTGCAATAGGCAGCGTTGTTGTTGTTGGGTGAGTGTATTAGGGTTCCATGGGCATTTCGTTGTCTTTAGCATTGTGTGAATGTTCAGATGTGCATGAAATTGGTAGGGTTTTGGAAATAGGTCACATTTCTTTAGGGTTTGGAAGGAAGGAAGGTTGGAAACAAGGGATGRATGGAGAGGAGGAACAGGCATTTTGTTGCAASAGAGACRGTGTAGARGTGGAGTTTCTTTTATTGAAGAAGGTGCATTCGGTTATTTGAGAATCTGATTTAAGCTGTGGTTAGACATTGAAATCCCGATGATTTATGGTGTTTGTGGGAGCCTCAGATTGACAAAGAGATGAGGAGATGAGATTAGGAATGAAGAGAGCTGCAAAGTCTCACATGGCTATACACCATTGCGGACAAAGAAATTAGGGTTTAGAGTTTAGGGTTATCTATTCTTGTTGCTGAATATGTTGATGGACAAACTCATTTGGTATTTGAATTCACAATTTCCCATTTGATATCAAAGATGACACTTTGGTTCTCTACAGCTTGAAGTTTTTTTGGTCCTATCAATACATGCCATGTGTACTACAATTATTTAAACTAGATTTTTAATTGAATGAGAACCTGTTTTCTAACTATCCACCCAAAAGACACTATCCACCCAAAAGACACTATCCACCCAAAAGACACTATCCACCCAAAAGACAGGTTACACACCAGGTTACACACTGTCCACATTGCTTCTAGGACGTCCACTACATAGTCACTACGTATACTTACCATCATTCAAATTACAACAACATTTATGTCACTCAAGCACCTCACATTCAATCTCATTGCATATTTCTACACCAAAGTGCTAACATACAATTTTTTTTTGTAATCTTGAAACAACACAATGCAAAAATAAAAGCTTCTATGACTTTAATCTTGTAATGACACGYTGGTTTGAAAGTTTCCTATYGATGATAGAGAATCCTTCTATGTAAACTRTRMRCTKACATAGACCAAAAATTCACTCAAGTCTTTGCTACTATTGCATTCTGCTACTTGGRACCATGYAATCCTAGTCCAAAGAATGAAGAGTAGAGGGTGTACTATCAATGCGTKAATATCAAACCAAACTAAACGACAGAAACTAGATAGATGTTTCTCTCTTTTGTTGAAAAAAAGGAGTCAATCTAGCCAAGACAAAAGTGMAAATGTTCATCCTTGGAATTTAGAGTGAAAAGGGGAGGTCTTGCACATTAGTATGACCTTGAATGCCGAGTGCTTTTGGTTTATTTTTAAGCAAATGATTCACCCCAAAACATGATTATTTTTTACAGTGACTAGCCTATTGTTCCAGGATTAATTTAACTCAATGATGTACATATCTTACAAAATAAAGACAAGTATAAAAAAATAGATGAAAATTTATATATTTGTACCTACAATAATTACATCCAAAATAACCACTCCTCAAAATTGACCTCTATTTTGGAAGAAAAAATGAATAGGGAAGATACCCAAAATGGTGTGCATTACAAGGAGAAGTGTAAGGTGGAGTTAATAGACATTTTGAGAAGTGTGAAACTCTTTGTGGAGGTGGCAACCTTATAAGTAATCAATTTTGGATGCACTTTTTATTGTTCTAACTCCTTCTCTATGACATGTTTTGATACTACTAGTGTCACTTTTCCATGTGCATCAAATGCATTTTGGATTCACCTATATGACACTTTTAGAACCCTATACCTTGCATCTATGAAAATTTGTAACTAATTCACTATGCATCCAAAAATTATGGAACCACTTGCATTTTGATTTGTAATCCTCCACAAATGTGCAAAAAATTGTTGTTCATTTTCTACACTATATTGAGTATGCCACAAAGCTTATTTGTGTGATTTTAGGTGTAGTTAGCTTAAAGTACGTTCCCACATGTGCTTAGAAGGCTAGTCTTATGTTTGAAAATGGGTACAAAGTTGCAACGCATTTCCACCTGTGCATGTTGGCATTCTCCAAAACTATGTGGCATGCGATATGACATGGGACCATAGAAACGATATTCCTGCCATTATCTTTTTCTTTTTCTTTTTAATTTATGAAATCCAGAGTTTATTCCAAGACAAACTCAAGAACAAACAACGGAAAGCCAAGGGCGCAGCCTTGGAGAAAAATGACAAGGAGAAAAGAATTAGACACAACCAAGCCTACCTAAAGTTCCTACAATTAGGCTTCTTTAAATTCCAAGTAACAATGTGACCTTGGCGATTGCCAAAGAACGGAAACCTCAACCAGGTGTTGTCAAACTGTCTAAGAAACTTGGGTGATTTAGCCGGGATCCTTTCTCAGAGACAAGCTGTTTTGAATGAGGCTGTCCTTCCATTATCTAATGTTGACTGTTAGATGAGATGTTCGAGTTTGGCTTGCGTCCAAGTTACCTGACTAAAGACCTTTGTATTCCAGGCTAACCAACAAATCTATACTATCGAGCCTCTCAATAGTGACCATACCGTGGTCCCTCGCTGAAGTTTCCGTGGGACCTTTGATCTAAGTAAGCACTCTTGCCAAGTCAAGAAAGCCTACTCCCCGTGAATCTCAGGGACAGCTTGCGAGAGGTAAAGGACCATTAGGGCAAATTGCCATGCTAGCTTGGCTTGATCACACTCAATAAACCTGTGTAGAATGGTCTCCTCCAACTAGCGGTCACAAGACTCACACGACACATCTATACCAGGAAATATTATGTGTGTTTCTCACATGGCTCCCAATTCTTATGGCCTCTTCCTATCTAGCCATACAAAGCACCAATTGTAAGGTAAGGTGCTCATAAAGCGACCCTTTAAGGGCTGGTTGGCCTTTTTGATGATTTTCAAATGCTCAAAAACATTTTTCTTTATTTTTAACCTGAAGACAAATTGATGCGAAATCTACCACAAGTCGTTTCATATTTTTTGGAGCATTTCTGAATTAGTTATGAATTTTCAAAGAACTCTGTTCTAGGGCCCTATTTTTGATTTGTAGCCCTTACTAAATCCACACATGCACGGTCTGAAAATAGATATGGCTTTATCATAAAACAAAGCATTGCCACATGCAAAAAGTAAAAGAGAAGGTTTCAAAATGCAACCCTCTGTAAAAATTAAATGGATGTTTGATTTAAATTATAATTTCAGATTTTTTTAGTATGTGTAAGAAGGTAGTTGGGCCGGCAAATCTCATTTTGAATTTTTTTAATGAATACCTATCCACTTAGTTAAAAATGAACACACCTTGGTTCTTAAACCAACCATTGGAAAAGTATGAACCATTCATTAAAGAAGTACAAACCAAAATTAATTACACTCTTACATAATCAATAGATGATTCTGTGACCATCACTTGTCCATTTTAGAGCCCCCTATAGGACGGTTTGAAGAAGAGGGTGGCTTTTAGAGCACACTCCTATAGCTCCTTTTTTCTTTATTTTGAGAGAAAGCCAAGTGTGCATTAACCCTTAAACGCGGGGCAGATCACCCTGAAAATCATGAATTTTGATACCGTGAGAATCATTGGTTTCAAAAGCAAACATTGGAAGTCAAAGCATTGTAGAAAATTTTCACTTATCACTCAAAGTTCCGAGGATGAATAGTTGCACTTCTGTCCTATTAATACATATTAATACAGAAAGATGCTCTCTCATTCATCGACCAGAAAATGGCCTTGACGTCGGTTAAGGGTTCAAGAGAAAGGAAGGAGCAACATAGTTACTTGAGCACTATGTCAAATGTTGGAAATTCGTATTCAGATAGGAAAAGAATGCAGACAAGTTTTTTACGAGGTGCCTATGCAATGCCACTAATCCCACCATAATTCTGCAATGGCCCTTGTGAAGCTCAAGTTGATAAGAACGCCTACAATGATCTCAAATCTTCATTTTGAGAAATTTATAAGCAAACCTAAACTCCTGTAAATGAAAATCATTTCCTACTAAGTTACATGGAGGATATCTTTTAACACATGGAGTTTGCAAAGGCTAGGTTAAAATATACCTTTCAAAAAGGGCGTTGTGAGGTTACAACCAAAATTGGTCTACGTTTGGGCATATTCAGTTACTTAGATGTGCAGCAGAATGGATGTATTTGCAAATACGTGCAACTTGAATATTGTGGGCATTGGTGTAAGGAATAATTTGAATGTTACAGTTACATTGTGGGCAGTTACAACACTGGATGCACCATGCGAGAGCTCAAACGTGCCAAAATAAAGCACAAGAAGTAGAGAACACGAGTGTACGGGTACTAAAACCCTAATCTAAGAAGAGGATGGCGATCAGAATCAACCACAACTCAGCGCATTGAGAGCAAACAAAATCCAATATTGCTAATGCAATTATGGAAGCTCAATCAGCATATTGGAGAGAAAAACTCCAGAAAACAATGAGGCGGGAAACTTACAAATGGAAGGTCCTCACAAAGTCACGATGGCTAGAAACCAGATTACAATTCAGGAGCTATACAAGAATTTGAGTGTCCGTTAAGGCTCGCATGATGCACCCGCTGCCAGCCATTTCATACAATTTTTCGTGGAGCCTAAGACAGAGGTCGCACGTGATCCGATCCCCTGTTGCTAAACCTCAAACCCTAATCTAAGAAGATGATGGCGATCAGAATCAACAGCAACTCAGCGCATTGCGAGCAAAGGCAATCAAATAATTCACGAAACCATGGAAGATCAATCAGCATAATGGAGAGTAAAAAACGCCACAAAACAATGAGGCGGAAAACGTACAAATGGTTAGGTCCTTACAATGTCACAATGGCGAGAATCCAGGTTACAATTCAGGAGCTATACAAGGTTTTGAGTGTCCGATATGGCTCGCATAATGCACCCGCTGCCAGCCATTTCAAACAATTTTTCATGAAGCCTAAGACAGAGGTCGCAAGTGATTCGATCCCCTGTTGCTAACCCTCGGTACAGATACTTCATCAGAATGTCGTGAAGCTCCGGGTTCAACCCCATCAACAGCCCATCCACGTCTTTCGTGGCCATCAAGACGCGATGCACCAGGATCCAGTTCGCAGACTTGCACCTCTCGTCGCGTGTTTGCGTGGGCGCGTCCTGAAGAGCCGCCTCCAAAGCTTCGGTGTATTGCGGGACGCGCAGGAGCCGTTCCACCTGCCGCGACTTGTTTTCAATCCTGGCGATGATCACGTCCGGCGACTCCGTCTCCACGAATGTGTCAGCGTCGAGCACCGAAGACGCATTGTCTTCATCGTCCGCCATAACCCTTGCCGCAAGCCAATTTGTCCGATCGATCGTCCAGCTGCTACACTTGTCGGAATTCGATCCCGAAAAGATTCAGGGAAAAAGATGAGTGAACGGAAATGGTGCAATCATCGTAAACCTAATGGGAGTCGGATGGTGCGACAAACCATTCTCGGAATCTCGCCGCGGCAGATTGCTTGCTGCCGACTGAGGGGTGCGGAAGGCAGGACATAAGCTTGTAACTTAGAAGAGCGACTGGGCTTTAGAGTATAGAAGCTGCCAACAGTGGCCCGGGGTGAACTGGTCCCCTCGCTCGGCCACTCCAAGTCCTTCTAGGGGTGCAATAGGGGTGCAAGTAAAATAAAAAGTCCCTTGATTAATTTACCTTATACACCTCTCCTAGTTAATTTGGGTCCTCTAATTGCAAACATGAATTCAAAAATTTCAAATTCTATCATGCGTGGAAAATAAAAAATTTCAGGGTTTCCTAAAGTGGCTGAACGAGGGGGTCAGTTCATCCAAGCCCCAACAGCCCACCGATTGTTGTAGAGGCCACGTGGATACAATATATAGTACTCCGTAGTTTACATTATTTTATAACGTGTTATAATTATGGTTATAATACAATGCGGGCCACACTATTTTTCTATTGTCTTCACCCCTCAAGGACCAAGGCTATTTTTCTATCAAAAAACATTCAAAACTGCCAATTTTGTTGCGTTCACCCAAAAAACAAAAGAATATTATTTTTGAAAATCTAACCATAGGATCTTGAATTTAACTCGTGTGAGATCATGTGGTAAAAAATTCATCAAGTTTGGCCCATATAGGTGGAAGATATGAGCATTCAAAGTTAGAAAGAAAAAAAATTTGAACTGCGGTTTGCAATTTCATATGACATTGACTGTCATTTGTGGAAAATTTTGCACTATACATTTTGAATTAAAAAAATTTTGAGTTAAGGAATTGAGTTGAGAATCTAGGAATTTAAAAAAAAAAATAAACACTTGATTTCCATTTTTTTAAAAGTTGTTAAGTAGAAGTAAGTCCAAAATTGAAAAAAACAACTTAATGGTAAATAGCTCTAAGATGGGATTAAAACACAATAATCCTAATGGAGAGATTGTTTTAGAATGTAAAATTAACCTTGTCCAACAATTTTTTTGGAAAAATTGTGAAAATTGCATTTGGAAATGAATCCTATGAGTTATTTTTTCAAGAAGATGCTTAAACTGCCCAACAAAAATGATCATCCATAACTTTCGCATTTCTAGTCCAAATAGAGTGAATCAAAGCTTCACATGTAGACAAAAATATCAATTTTAGAAGAAAAAAAAAAAATTAATTTTAAATTTTTGCAAAAAAAGTTTGCTACCCACCAAGTTCAATTTTGGGCTTTTTGTGGTATAACTTTTGCTCTTGGGCACCAATTGAAATAAAAACTATATTCCCTCAAAGCTAATCAATTTTTCTATCTTATGATAAATTTTAAGAAAGTTTCACCAAAAAGAATGTCATAGGAACCTACCCAAAATCCATTTTGTCCCTAGAGGGAACAATGGTCCTTCAGGGGTTAAATATTGTTAATTTCATACTATCCCCAATATTCATATTTTTATCCAAAGTACATTCAAAGGTTCATACTAATTAGATCACATTTAACCAAAATTCATGTAAATTAGTACTAAAAGATTCCACACTACCTAAAGTATTACACTTATTGGATTAATGTGTATATTTGTATACAACTCTTGTCTTCACTTTGCTCTTTCATATAACTCTAGATTTAAAAGAAAATTAATTATGGACTAAGCAAATAAAAATTGTCATTAAAGTAATGAAGCTATTTATATCTATATATCCATCTATCTATGAACATAGACACACATAGATATAGATGAAACATGCAAAAATGTGGATGAAATATCTTTATTTGTATTGGACATATTATTTACTTCAAAGGGATAATCAAATACCACTCCAAGAATTCATAATACATTGGCCCTTCTAATAAGTGTCAAATTAGAAGGGCCAATGTACATATGTACTTTCCCAAGCACATAGAATCTACAATATTAAACTTACCATATTTTGTAATTGTATAGGCTATTTGTTCTAAGACCCAAAACTTGCAAGCAATTGCATACAAATTAAACGCTTACATACAAAAGATCATCTCAAGTCAATTGAAACCAATAGTCTGAACCACCTTCCCATTTTCTTGGAGACATTTAAGCTTGCAAATACATTCTCTTGTCATAAGAAAAATCCATCAATATTACCAAAAATTCAAGGCTCCCATAATAACATCTTCCAATTCTAAAAAGTACTTTAGAACTTCAAGTCATGAAACACACATATTTATTTATTCTTCAATCCATAGTTTCAAAAAATCCTACACTTATAAAGATTTAGATTCTCAATCACAATCTTATTGTATTTGTTATTATAGAATCAAAGCGCAACAAAGCTTGTACAATTCTTCAATCCATAGTTCAGGAAACACAAGGAACTAAGAATCTTGGAAGTAAAACAACTAATGTACAAGCATACTCCTTGCCTTCAATACTACTTTCCATTTCTCATGTTTATGGACATAACTTTGCAATGCACATTTAACCCAAAAACATCACCAAAATTTAGAATATTTTGTAAGAACATTCAATTTTCTTAACTTTTATGGAAATTTAATGCTTGAAGGACGGACTAGTGACCATGGACATCATCCATTTTGATACCATGGGAATCATTGGTATAAATAATCCAATAGTCAAGCTATTGTAGAATATCTCCCCTTTCCACCCCTAATTCCAAGGATAAATAGTTGCACTTCTATCCTACAGAAGAGAGTTCCTTGTCATTCATCAGATGCCAAATGTCTTGGGCATCATTTATGGGTTAAGAATTATACTAGGGACATGCTTTCACTACTACAAATATGAGGTTCAATGTCCATCAAAACTTAAAAAAGCAAAAATTGAGTGCAAATGTAAGCTCGATTCCATAGTGAAGCATCAGTTCAGGGTGAAGACCAAACTTCTGAACCCCAACCCCCATTACAAAAGATATGAAAGCAAGAGAAACAATACTTGATTCAATCAGTTTATTTTTCGTCATTGATGTTAACAAAGTAGGAAAAGAATTCCAGAGAGCAGAGACAGTTTAACTTACTGTTCATAAAAACACAGTTCAAGATTGCATTGTCCCCTGTTGTGCCCCTTGTTCYCCAATGCGATAAGTGAAAAGGCAAGTGTAGGCACCCCCTGTATAAGGCTGTAATGAGTCACCTTCAGCATGATAATCCTCATCACAGTTGGTCCGTCTTCTTCGTCATGGCTAACAAAATCAGAGGAGACTTATTCGTAAGCTACAACTTGCCACGCACTGACTTYATCCTGATAAGACTTTGGGGAAGCTTGAGAATCAATCGCGTTGAAAACACATAACCCGAGAATYTGCTAATCAAAAGCACATGAGCTCTTCATGGCAGATAATAGCTTAAAGGTGGTCAATGAGTGCCTTGGTGTAATCGCTGGTGGTAGACTTGCCACCCAGATCAGATGTCAGATACTGCCCTTCGGATATTGTCGATAACACAGCATTGTGAATTTTGTCTGCATACTCGCTCAAATTAAGATGATGCAGCATCATCACAGAGCTTAACAACAGAGCCGTCGGATTTGCCATGTTCTGTCCATGCAACACCAATGTTCACAAATTATTAAGTCTAGGAAGAGAGCTCCAAACAACCTCAATACACAGCACATATTGTGGATTCTTCTTCTTCAGTATCCAGATCAACATTCCCCGATCTCCGACCGAAACATTCAACACACTCTACCGCAATAAGAGAGCTCAAGTAAAGAAGATCAAGCAATTTATGCCTGATCAAGCCACCTACGAAAACTTGGAGTCGAAAATGAACTACAAAACATAATATTCACCACAATTTCAAAAACATGATGCAAGTGCTAGACAGGAAGGGGAGAAACCAACCTTGCCAGCAATATCAGGAGCTGTTCCGTGCACAGCTTCCATCAAGGCCAAACCACCATCTCCGATGTTTCCACTGTTAMCCACCACCCCAGCAAATCATAATACTCAGCTCTATAGATCAATAACGAATACCGGAATTGCATCATATTTTACCATAATAAGTGCCAAATATATTGCACTCTTCTGCGTGTCTCAATCGTACGTCACCCATTGAACTCAATTATAGTAAATGCAACCTAGAGATTGCAACAAAACTCAAGCAGACCAAAAACGCAAACACAGATTGAAGTCGAAACTCTATCTTCTGTGTGGTTTCTTGCAGCCCTAAGATAAAGACTAAACACCTCAGGAATGTTATCAAGCGCAGTGGTTTTGAGGAGTCCATCATACCTAGGCGTCAGCCCCAGCCCGCCGATAAGACCAGCACACAAATCGCTGATGATGTCACCATAAAGATTAGGCATCACCAACACATCGAACAGTGCTGGGTTCTTCACCAACTGTACAAAGAAGGACATACGGTTAAGAACCCTCAATAGGCCCCTAACAACCTAACGATCGTGAGAATAGGGGCTTAAAGAAAATAGTATACTAGGGAGTACGAACCGCCGCAGAAAAGCCTTGATGAACTAAAAGTAGATTGAAATGTGTTATAAATGAGGCAAGTTCAAAGAATCCTACTCTGAAGTTGATAAAAAAGRAACTGGATGTTAAATCAATTCTAAACTAATAAATCAGTTCTGCAGACTATAGTAATGAGCTTGAGAAGGTTGATATAAAACACCTACCATCATGCAGCAATTGTCGATGATGACCTCCTCGTACACAATGTCTGGATACTCTGCAGCTACCTCCCGACAACACTGTAACATCCCCGAGACCACATTCAAGCTCGCACTCATGGCAACACCTTCGAAAATGACAGACATCGCTACTCAAGTGGTGTCAAAGAGCTCAATGAAACTAATGTACAGAATACCGTGAAATTTCAATGCACTTAGCCTACGTGAACCTAAGTACTCCAGACAACAATACAACCACCGAATACGTGGTACAATTGTTACCTCCAAAAAGAGTCCATCGGTCTTCTTCATGATATTTGCTTTGTGGATAGCAGACACGCGCTTCCTGCCAGCCTGTTGAGCGTAGAGAAACGCATATTTCGCCACACGCAAACTGGCCTGCCTCGTGATAATTTTTATGCTTTCCACCACCCCCTTCACCACCTAAAAACACAAAATAATACCCATCAAGATAGCACGAAGACCTCTAATTCAAACCATTCTTCGTGTAAACATATGACGCTCACTATGAAGTTCCCATTCAAGAACACTCAGAATCTGTAGACAGACCGCATGAAATTGACACAAAACCCTTAAATTTCAAACAAAMAAATTCTTTGCGCGAACAAGTTCGTCCCAGCCGAGAATTTCAACGTAGAAAAACTGACCTTCACARTTCAAATTCAACACTCAAGAACTAGGTCCACAGTGTTCTTACTAGCAGCAATCAAACACWAGMGTCATTACTGGAAACCCTAATTCACAGCTAGTAGCAATGCAACCCTAAAGTTTTATGAATCCTGTACCACTACACAACTCGATCAAAAAGAGAAAGAGCAGAGCAAGCTTTAAACTTCATTCACATCCCCAAACTCACCTGATGTTCCAATCCACTGTACTCGCCTTCAGTATTCTCACGAATGGTAACTAAGTCAACATTGTCATACCGTGTCTTATACCCCGGAATGCTCAGGCACGGTCTGACATTCGCATATAACCCGAGCTCCCTTCGTAGAGTCAAGTTCAGCGACTTGAAACCCTTCCCGATAGGCGTTGTCATAGGACCCTTCAACCCTATCCCGTTCCGTCGCACAGATTCCATGCTTTCCCATGTCAAGAAGCTCCCYGTCCTCTCATCCACTTTCGACCCSACGTAATGCTCCTCCCACTGAATKGGCGCTTTCACAGCYTCGAAAATCTGCACACGACACAAAAGTCAAATTCCAAGTATGCCGAAAACAAGAATCTGAAAATCGACCCTAAAACTCCCCCTTCCAAAAAAAACCKTAGAAAATTCTCAATCCGAGCACTTTCGTGAGTACTCCTTCGAACGTTCTTCCATTCATTCATGCGTCGACCTAAATTTTCACAAACGCAAACATCGAACACTCTAGAATTTCAGAATCCTGGAGCTCTACCCTACCTGTTTCACTGAAACGGCGATCTCGGGGCCAATGCCATCACCCGGGAACAAAGTGGCCGTGATGATCTTTTCCTCATCACTGTCACTAGAAAGCGATCGGCGCTGCTGCTGCTGCTGCTGCAACACGGCGTTAGAAGAAACCGTGGCTCCGGCGAGACGGTGCGACAGAAGCGAGGCGAGGCGCGAGCGCGCACCTTGCATGGCCATGGCGGATCAGTCGGCGTGGAAGCAGAAGCCCTGTGGAGGCTCTTTGCTCTATGGGGAAGGTTGAGGGGCGGGCTATGGAGGGGGAAAGGGAGAAAAGGTGGAGCTTCTGCTGCGATGGTGGTCGCCGGGCCGCAGCAGATTCCCGTCTATGTTTGGCCTTTGGAAGGGGGAGAGAAGAGGGTACCTCATTGACAGTGCGAAGGGCTGCGAGGAATGCGACGAAGAATCGTTCGGTCGTTCGGGAGGCTTTATTGGTGAGGRCTTCTGTCGACGGAGAATAGGTCGGTCGTTCTTGATGCGGTATTTCTGGGACGGAGAATCTTTCGTTYGTGATGCTCTATTTGTGGGTGCTGAGGGCGACGGAAGTGCACGACTGGTCGTCGCATCTCTGTTGTCGCCCGTCGCTTGCTTTCCGCTTCAATTGAGCTCTTGCAGTCTGGCCGTCGTCCTTCGGTGCCTTCTGTTCGGGCCTCCCAGCGAATTGAGAATCAATTAGGGGTAGTCACACCTTCTTCACGGCACATAAATCACTCCCAGGAAATCGTCTATTCATTTCTTTGGAGGGTTCTGCTACGCAATCAGCAGTAATGCCCGATTATGTGGGCAAACTTGTGTAATCAAGCATTACGGATTCTTCATCCAATTTTGCTTTTTCATCCTATGTGTTTCATCCAACTTCGATTTCACTGCTTGTGATTTACGTCGAGCAATGTCCCTTGTGGTCGGGCATTTAGCAATATAAAGCCCCTCTTCGTCAAGCTCCGCTCTCCTCGTTGGCCCTTTATATCGAATGCCCTCCTCACCTTGGGCATTGCCCTATACAAAAATTCTCCTACGAATGGGGACTTGGTGGCTCCACATTAGCTTTCTATCACCTCTCCAAGGGAGAATATATTTTTTTTGCAAAAAGCTTGGAGACGTCCATTATTCTCTTGTGGAAGTGGATAATGGGTGCAAAGTCTGGGCAAGCAAATGTTGTTATTGCAATCTCCAAGGCTAAGGCCCCCCTAGGGCTATTGATTTCACCTTGGAAGCTATCAATTTTACCTTGGAGGTTGCCGATCTCATCCTAGAGGCCACCGATCCAATCACACAAGTAAATCCATTCTTGTCAGTTTTCGATTCTCCATGTTCAATCAGCGAGAAAGGGATCTCACACATTCTTCACATATAAACTACTCTTCATTGGCTCTTGTTTTACCTAAACAACCGCCCATTTCTCAAAGAAGTTTAGCTTGGTGAAGAAGTTGTGACTACCTCTATTATGATGATTCTAAGAATGCATACCCTTTTTTGCTACAATGTACTATATAATACAGTAAGGTCTAATAAACATACAAAGTTTATGCCTCACCTTGTATGGGGACTATGGACTGCTTTGCATTACAGTAGCACTATGGACTGCTTTGCATTACAGTAGCACTATGGACTGCTTTGCATTACAGTAGCACTATGGACTGCTTTGCATTACWGTAGCACTATGGACTGCTTTGCATTATGGTAGAGGAGTGCACGGTAGAGAAGTGCACTAGTCGATTAAAAAGTCTGGCCCAAGACATGGTTATTGAGGCTACAATAAAATAATGCCTCAAGAAGTCTTGATTTGTTGTAGTGTAAACACTAATCAAGGAAATCTTCCAACCAACTTTGCAAATTGGAATCCATTGGCAAACTTCACCAACAAAAGAGTTTTGGCTAGCCACAATGGGAATTGTAATTCTTAATGGTTCCCGTGGACATATTTTGTATGTTTTGGGGCAATTGCAAACTTTAAAAAGCTGTAACTTTTTTCAGTTGGTGCCCAAATTAAATAAAAATTTGTTGGAAAAAATGTATTTATTTGTCTAGTTGTATGTTGAATTTTTCAAATCAATCTACCATATTAAATTTTTGGGAATCATTTAAGTATATGGGCTTCAATTTAAGTTTTTCAAAGTGCATTTTGATGGTTGTAATTTTGGGTCTTGTTTCTCCTTCATCTATTTGCAATCAAAATTTTAGGGTTAGATTCTCCTTGAAGTGTACTTGTTGTGGAAAATTTTCATGTCAATCCAAATTCATGTTTGGAGCATTCCTTTTGGAAAAAATAGTCATGACCTTTTAGGGTTGAAGAGGCAAAATCTCATTTTCATTGTATGAAGAACTATTCTTCTCCACAATATTGTACATATGTTCTTATTCCTCCTTTCCAATTTTTTCTCTTTTACATTTATCTGGCATTATGGATGGTAGAAGAAAGAAGCTTTACTTGCTTTTACAATCTTTATRGTTATGAAGCATGTAATAGTTTTAGTTGTGGTAGTTCAAAAAGTCATCATTTATCAATACAATGTTRTAATTATGATGATGGCCTTGTTTGTATTTGAAAGGCAAGGAGACGATAGTATGGTAATTTGATTGGCTAGGTAGATTTGCTTCACAATTAATTTCTTCTTAAATCATATAGTGCAAAACTATTCAAAGATTGTGTAGAGATGAATAGACCTAAATTTACGAACCRGTATAATTTGCTTKCCGTTTGAAYCAGAAAAAAAAACCYTTAAGACATATTTGAATAGAAGATAAAGTTYCTTTGACATTGAATTGATTGGGTTCGAGTGATGCTTTGCAAATACTTGCTTTATTTSTATAGAATAKCAACACCACATGCTTCGATCAYTCTTCAAGAGACTTCTGAGGGATTTATTRTTGCTTTTGAGACCATTGTTTTGTCAGAGACCCACATCATGTAGGATGAGGCAAACATGTGCAAAATTTGAGAGTTTGCATGGAATTCCATACATTCTTGGGGCAATAGATGGTAGCSRCATTCCAAATTTTTACCCCAAGCATCATATTGGGGAGACCAAACAACAAAAGAAAATTTCAAAAAYTTRAATTTTAAAATTGTYTTTCTTGTAGATTTARTTTTTATCTACATGGAAAGCTTTGATTCATTTCATTTGGATAAGTGATGTGAAAGTTATGGACAATCTTRTTTTGRGGGCAATCTAAGCATATTCTTAAAAATAATACTTGTAGGCAATTTCTAAATACAATTTCTTTAGTTTTTCAAACARGAAAGTTCTWTACAGTTTAGTTTGCTTGCTAAAACAAWATTACCATTGGAATTAGTGCGTTTTAATTCCATCTTMGAAATATTAATAATTTAGATTTTACTTCTATCTTGTACCTACTTTAACTTAASAATTTCTTAAAGTATGAAAATTAATTTTTTTGTCCTGCATTTTTTTTGTTACTCTCTCAACCCAATTTTACAATATGAAAATTTACAATTCAAGACTTTGCGGTGCAAAATATTTAAGTTCAAAAGGTTCAAAGTCAAATAATCTAGTCTTGGGTACAAGCAAGCTTGAGGTACCCTAGTCAAGAACCAAGGAACAAGAATCAAATAATTTTCAGGAATCAAATAATTTTCAAGAATCAAATTTTACAAACAAAAATGAAAGAAATATTTTAAGATCATTAGTTTAATATTTATTAGGATCTAATAGCTGATATCATGTTAATAAAAAATATACATGTAAACAAAATATTTTTACCATGACTTTTTCCTATTTACTACTTAACAACTCACTTTTCATGATTCAAATTTGAAATCCAAAAAAATCTTCAATTTTGAATTCCTTTTGGATGTAACCCCTCATAGTGTTATTTATGCTTATTTGAAAAATAATAAAAAAATATTATAAAAAATTCCATATCAAGTTATAAATTTCCAAAATTGGTTATTAAAACATAATAAACTAGAAAAATGATTTAGAAATACTTTTTGACAAAAAAATCCATTCCTTTTTTATTCCTGAATCCCAAAGTCACAATGTGACATCATTCCTAAATTAGAATCAGAACAACAAAACTTGGCCTTCATATGGTGAACACTATTTCTCACCTTCTTTTTAGCGGCTCATAGTGGAACGGGCTATTAATGGCCTTGACCAAGTACCAGTGTCCCTGTTGCAAGCTTTATGAATCGCGCCCGACAACCAGGTGGGCCCATGGCAATTACCTCACAGCAGTTTTGCGATGTTAGAACAGTTTGCAGAGTAGTGTTTAGGCGCTGTGTTTTGATTTTACTCCGAGCAGATGGCAACCTGCATCCACAACCCATGAGGCATGGCAACTCCATGACATGGGTCATACATGGGTATGGCTCGCCTTGCCCCATGGAATAGGTTAGGTCCTAGGAACCATTGTGCATGGATTTAGAGTGGCCCTCCCCGATGCGACAGTTTAGGGTCAGCGTCTAGCTGTACCTTTTTGAAAGGGGTGGTTCTTGGTGGCAACATCACTTTCATGTCACATGATTACATTTTTTTAATGGTGCACTCTAGGGTCTCATTTTATAATAAGGATGGTCTATAGAGTTGATGTCAATTTCATGCATAATACTGTACTCATGCTTTTATATGTTTTGTTTTTGGGGTGATGTAAAATAAATTGCAAGTGTCATTCCTACTTCCCTTTTTTTTTCATCAATTTCATGTCAACTTGTTGCATGACAGCCGTCCTTGCACTGATGGATACCCCAATCAAAAATACCGAATGAAGCCATGCATTTGAAGAGCCACATTGTTCTCCTCCTATAGAAATTTTCCCAATTTTTTACATCAACGAAAATCCTACAAATAGGATAACTTTCAAAAATCGGGAAACATGTATAAAGACACGATGAACACTTTTACATTCCTAAGCATACTCTATGGCAAACCCGTAACCACATGTTCTGTTCTAGGTTCAGCATATGCCACTAAGAAATTGGGCCAATGATAAAACAACCTACGCATTTCTTTCCGCCATCCTCTTGGGCAAACACATGACCCATTGTTTCATTGCAAGAACGCCATGCAAAGAAGAAATTGGAGAATGGATTAAGCAACCTACACATTTTTTTTAACCATTATCTTGGGCAAATACATTACCCATCGTGTCATTCATAAAAGGCTATGCAAATAAGAAATTGGAGAACGCATTGAACGACCTACCCATTTTTTTTTTCACCATCCTCTTGGGCAAACACATTATTCTTTGGGTCATTCCTAAAGGGCTATGCAAATAAGAAATAGGGACATGGATTAAAACAACCTACATGTTTTTTTTCCACCATTGTCTTGAGAGCAAACCCAGTATCCCATGTTTCGTTCCAGGAAGGCTATGCTCAAAGGAAGTTGGGGCATGCATTAAACAACTTAACCATTTTTTTTTCCATTTTCTAGGGCAAAACCAATTATCCCATGTTTGTTGACTGGAAAGCAACACAATCGAGAAATAGGGGCAATGATTAAACAATCTATCCATTGTTTTTTGAAAAAATCCTCACGGGCAAACTCGTTGTAACATGTTCTGCTTTAGGTTTAGGATATGCCAATAAAAAATTCAGGTATGAAGTAAACTACGTACCTATTTTTTTGATGGTGCCCTTCCCGAGACCAAACCCGTGACCTCATGTATCATTCCGGGAAGGCTATGCCAAAAGAAAATTCAGGCATGGATTAAACAACCTATTCTTTTTTTTGTAACCATTGTCTTCGGCAAACACATTACCCATTGGGTCATTCTAACAAGGCTATTCCAGTAAGAAATTGGAGCATAGATTTAACAACCTACCTATTCTTGTTCCCTCCATTCTCGAGAGCAAATGCGTTGTCGTGCTGCAAATGTAGACATTATGTAGAATATGTATATATACATAATTTAGATAGATTTAAATATTTGTAGTATTATAAATAAGATGACGTCATTTGAGATGGCTTCAAGGTGACGCCTTCTCTTTCCGACTATATAGAGATGGATTTACTTGTAAGCTTCATCTCATTTGATATTATTTTCTTCGTGTTTTATTTAGATTATACTATGTCGGACTGGAGGGGTTTTTTTGAGCCTCAAGATAAAGAATCTCAACCGGAGCATGAGTTCAAATTTTCTTTATCGCAACTCCCGGATCAACCACAACTACCACTAAATCTTTCATTGTTATATGGGCGACCAAAAGATGAAGCAGGGCCATCTCGACCACCGAAACAACCGCGCTTGGAGAAACAATGGCATGCTAATCTTCAACGTGACACTCGGGCATTGGTGATTTTGTTGCAGGTTGGATGTGTTGAACTCGACAACCGTGAAGTCACATTTGAAGGATGTTTGAAGGTTTAAATGACAAGCAATACTATTGCATAGTAAGGCCTATCGAAGGGAGTCGTGGTTATCAACAATGGTTGAAAAGGCCAGTTAATCCCTTAACCAAAGCAAATGGTGCAGATTACGTTGCTGCTACCGTCAAACGCATCTTCAAATTCTTACAGATGGAGTGACATTTCGATTGGAGCTCTAGTTTTTTACCTCTTATTATTAGAAATATGTTGGGTTTTAGTTCTTCATTCCATAGTTGGAATGATTTATTACAATAAATTTGTGTTTGTGAAGTAGTATGAAGGAAATATTCAAATAATTTATCTTTTAGATGAACTTGAAGTGAATTTCCTTCAAAGTTAAAGATAAAGAAAAGGTGAACACTATTCATTTTCTCTCCCGTTGGGAATTTAGGGAGGACCCGAATGTTTGGAGAGCGAGTATGTTGTGATTTTGAAGTATTTTGAAATGAAATTGAGATGTGTTGTGTATCATGGTGTGCAGTTTTCAAATTGATCTCACTTGCTTGATTTGGAATTATGAAGCAAAAGTTGTGCTAGTTTGAGTGGAGTGAAGTTTGTTGCTTTTAAAATTAAGAAGCATAGACTTCGACTGACCATAAAAGATGGGCAAGTTCTTGTTTTGCAATGAAAGTTGTAGGAGGTGTAAAAAATTGTGTTAGATTTTCATGAAGCTATCATTCGTTCTATTTGGAGTTTGTATGAAAAAGTTTTGAGTGTGGAAGCGGAGGAAGGTCTGTTGCCTTTTCCTTTTCAAGGCCGAAACTTTGGATGGCCATAGAAGTTGGACAGAGTTTTAGAATTGTTTGAAATTTGGAGGAGAAGTAGATGATTGTATTAACTTTTTGAAAAAATATCATTTAGTTCATTTGGAGTTGTGGATCAACAGTGACACTCATCCAAAGTTCAGCTTGGAAATTGGAGATGGAGTTGAAGGAGTTTTGAAGACTTGTGTGTTTGTCTGTGTGGCTTGTGGCTTTGTAAAATTTATTTTATTGTTGCGGACAGTGTGGTTTACATCAACACTAGCCTCATTTTGTGTTGTAGATGCGCCGAAGTGGGGTCAATTGCCCACATGGTCGAAACTTTTATGTTGTTCCCACTGGTGAGGCAAGTTTGTTGGTCATCGTGGGTTTGAAATTTAGGATCCAATCCCTTGAACGGCTTAGCTCGTGCTCTGGCGGTCTCGTTTTACACGTCCAAAGCCCGTGGTTTCTTATCACCCTACCTTAACCTTTGGTCTATTTAGAAACACAACAAGATAGGACAACAAGTATCAGTTTAAAGATTTGAAGACTCGAAGATTTGAAGACTTGAAGATTTGAAGTTTCTACAAGTTACCAATTCATTTGTTGATTTATATCATCTTACAATTTTTGTCATTCCCGAGCCATTTCTGGTCGCAGCCAGAATCCTCATGATTTCTTGAAGCCAACGCTCTCTACATGACAGCGTTACCCTAGGGTTTATTCCGGAAAGCTATGCCAAAAGAAAATTGAGGCGTGCATTCAAAACCCTAACCATTTTTTGTAACCCTCCTTTGGGAAAAATCCTTTATCCCATGTTTTGTTCTGCGAAGGCTATACGGTAATAACAAATCGGATAGTGATTAAACAACCTACCCATTTTTTTTTAACTTTCCCTAAAGCAAACACGTTACTCCATATTTCATTCTGGGAAGGCTATGCCAAAAGAAAATTGAGACAAGGAATTGAAATCCCTACCCTTTTTTTCTAAACCATTCCTTGGCCAAATTATGTTACCCCATGTTTAGTTCCGGAAAGGCTTCAGGGTAATAAGAAATAGGAGCATGGACTAAACAACCTACCCATTTTTCTTTTCATTCTCGACAACAAATCCGTTACTGCATGTTCCATTCCGGTAAATACATGCCAAAAGAAAATTGAGGCGTGCATTAAAGAACCTACATAGTTTTTCTAACCATCCTTTGGGAAAAATTAGTTACACCATGTTTTGTTTTAGGAAGGCTTCAAGGTAATAAAAAATTTGGGGAATGATTAAACAACCTACCCATTTTTAGGCCCTATCCCTACAACTAACCCGTTATCCCATGTTTCATTCCAAAAAGTACATGCCAAAAGGAAATTGACGCGTGCATTAAACAACCTACCTAGTTTTTGCAAAACCATGCTTTGGCAAAAAGCCTTTATCCCATCTTTGGGTATGAAAAGGCTTTAGGGTAATAAGAAATCACGGCAATGATTAAACAACCTATCTATTTTTTTTCACCATTACCTACAGCAAAACTGTTGCTCCATGTTTCATTCCAGGAACTCTATGCCAAGAGGAAGTTGGATCATGGATTAAACAACCGACCCTATTTTTTTAACCATCCTTTGGGGAAAATCCGTTACTCCATGTTATGTTATGCAAAGGCTTCATAGTAATAAAAAATGGGGGCAATGATTAAACAACCTACCCATTTTTGTTTTAACTATTGTAGGGGGCAAAACCCATTACCCCATGTTTCATTCCAAGAAGGCTATGCCAAAAGGAAATTGAGGCATGCATTAAACAACCTACCCATTCTATGATATCATTAAAGGAAAGGAGTCAGAGCTATGTTTTGTGGCAGCTGTCCCGTTCGATTACAGGGCTACAGTGTTGTTGCGGGTTTTGATTAGGGTTTGGAGCTACTAGGGTTCAGGCAACAGGCGTTGTTTTGTTTTGGGGATACAGTTTCTAGACTGTTGGCATGGTTCTTCTCCTCTTCTCATGTCAATTTTACACCTATGGTTAGGGTTTGATTAGGTTCATCAATTCCATCGCGACGAGTGTTCTGTGATTTTAGATTCTTTTAGGGACATTGGATCGGTAGGCACTGAGTACCTGCATTGGAAGATGAATTGCGGTTTTTGATTACGGCGTTGTTGAAGTGTAACTTGCTGCATTTTGATTTTTGTAACCGGGGTTTTGGGATTAGGGTTGARGGTGTGTAGTTTTAGGTTGAATTTTGGTATAGGGTATTGTTGCCGACCATGGTAGATTCCAAAGAAAGAGGAACAAATGCTTCTGTGGACAGTAATAGTGCACAAAATTTGGCGGGCACGGTTTCATGGGATGACTTGTGCAATGCACGATTCAAGGACCAACTTCGTCATAGCAAATCAATGGTGCAAACTCCTCCTAAAGGTCCCATACAAAAATCGGACTTGCTCCGGAAGCTGCGAGAGACGCAGCTAGTTCGCGGTCATCACCCCAATTGAAAGAAGGATCTAGTTGTCGCTCAACAGTGTTACATCCCCACAATGAGAGTAGAAGACTTTATACAGAGGATGCAAAGCTACAACCCTGGTGCTACGTGCAGGTATGTAAAGATCCGCACAAAACCAGCAAAAGAAGGCGGAACTTTCAAGACTTTTGCAACTGCCTCGAAAGACGTCACTAGATAAACATTCCTCTCTCAATGTCTGTGTAAGAATTATCCTTCACTATTTCAGTGGTCTTATGTACATTCCCGTGTTATTGAATGGAGATTTTCTTTGTGTCTTTTTCTAAAGATATCACTGTCAGTATGGTCCACAAGACCACACAAGGAAGGTCAAGGTAGTGACCCCGTCATTGGTGCTGAAGCAAAGACGTAACGGTGTAGTTGTTAGTGCTGCTAACGGTCAACAGTCCTGGAAGAAAGCAGATGCACCTATTGATGGAAATGTACAGTCGACTGGAGTGAAGAAAAAAAGGGGAAGGCCTCGGAAACAGCCGAGGCAAGCATCAACGGCAACATAAAAGCAGATGCAGTGAAGAAATGAAGGGGCAAGACGAAAAATACCACTTCGACTGTAACAACTGTTCTGGAGAAAAAAGAGCCGAAACAAAGGGGCAGGCCAAATAAGACCACGCAAAATGCTACAGCTGTTTTGGAGGAGAAAGAGCTTAAAYGCACGCACAAGAAGAAAACACTGGCGGACGACGTAGATAGCAATCACAGTGCAATTGCCCTTGAAGAGGCACTTTTGCAGTCCAGCCCGACTGCCGTCGAGAGTGACAATGGAGACCTCTGGTCAGTGAAGAGCAAGCCTGCGCGGCGCTGGAAGGTGCAAAACAATGAATTGAAATCCGGCTTTTCTAGTACTACCGATTGTATTGAAAGGTCTGTCGGACTAGATCTGAACCGCCCAATCGACGACTTGCAATTAGGAGACCCCCCCTCCCTCTAAGCGCCGATTGAGTTACAACTCGCTAGTCTATGATCCCGACGGCTGTCAGGAAGTTGAAGGCAGTTCCTTCTAAACGCAGTCAGCGACCAAAACGGCCTGCAAAATCACTACAGAAAAGAATTTAGGAATTTGATCTTAATGTTTTGCGTTCTGAACTTGACCAGACTACCAACATCGCTGCAATTGAGGGCGCGCGTGACGGTGACGCTGTACATGGAGCTAGCAGACCGGTAAGCACTTCTGCTACATTGGAAATGAGATTTGCATTGAGAATTAGCCTCTATGTGGAGAAACAAATTGTGCAGGAATTCAGTATACCTGCACTGGACATTCAYGTAGGTGGTCTACTGAATGACTTCAAAGGCTTCGGGAAGAACTCCGACGTACAAGGCATTGACCCAATTGAAGACGGTCCCGTTGGGGATCTAGTGCAAGTGAATTGTCTACCAACGACCAATGCGACGCTACTCCTCTGATTGTGGTGCCAAAGAAATTGTGGGACTCCTTAAAGCAATGGGAGGGGCCTTGAAACGCGATTGCAACGGCCTCTAGACTTCACTTCATACAAGATGTCAAACACATCCTATCCCTCCACTAAACTTCATATTAACACCTTAACCAAGAATACACCTCATTAAAAAACACATCCTAAACTTAGAGATCAAATTGCTGCAAATGTAAATACAATCCAAACGTCTAAAATCCAAAACGTTGGACTAATTTAACAAACAAGTAGAAGCACAAGGGATTTTTGAGATTTATATCCAAAATAGTAGATCGCCAAAGAAAATAAGTTAATACACACCTAAACAAGATCACACCTCTTAAACCTCAAAGCTAGACAACTTGTCACAAATACCCGAAATCTTGAAAATCAAAATCAACACCTGAAGACCTTAAAAACTAAAACCTTGTAAACCAACAATTAGTCTTGGAAGTAGTATATATAGTTGTCAAATTCTGAATATTAAATTGCCAGAGCCATAAATAAACCTGAATCTCAAGACCGTGAAACTAAATCAATTCAACGATAGCATAAAAATACAAGTATAGTAGATTGTCCCTCTAAAATGCATTGYCATTGCTTAGTCCATAAATGTCAAACTCTAAACACCCAAAATTGCCTTATAAAACATCCAAATTACATTGAGAAACACAAAAAAAGTTCCAAAATCCTAGCTTGTATTTTTTAAGAAAAAGATATCATCAATAAAAATCTAGATCTAAACCTCTTTTTTATCCAACCCAATTGTAATTACGTGATAATTATACTCAATACAATTCCTAGGATCATATTTTTAGCACCTACATTATATCTAAAAGACTTTAATGCCCCAAAATTTAAGCCTACCTACATTATTTTTAATGGATTTGTCTACTTTGAATGCTCCATGATCATTTGAAAACACTTTATAAATTTGATTTCCAATTAATAAAATCCTATTTATATTATGCCGCATCATTTTTTAGAATGCGCTAAGTGCCCCACCCGAGTTTGCAAGCAACAATATGATTGTTGTTGTCGTCAAGGCTAAGACATTGTGTGGCAAATTTAATTCTATAAACCATTGGCTTCTATAAACCAACAAAACCAATGTGGAAAATACACCATGTACAATCTACAACACTATGCAAGCATTATGCCAATCACTTGGCTAGAGCAAATACAAAGAAAATAAGCTCATCATGTTCCAAATACAGAAACAGATAAGCAATTGTCTCTTCATCAAYGATCATCTTCACCTACCTTGCTTTAAATGAGCTTTGAAGAATTCTTTTTGTTATTTAATACACCTTTAAAATTCTCCAATTGTTTTTGTAACAAACAAAATATTTATCCATTCTTACTTCATTGTAGTCATTGGAAGAAAAATGTGGAGAATTAAAGGATCTTCAACTCCAATGCAATCCTACACATTCTAGACACCACGACATTTGACATCATATAATAAAAGATACAAAATTGGTAAGAAATTGCTTGTTTTTTAAATATCAAAATATACTTTGATTACTTTCCAATGCAAGAAAACAACTATAGAACAATGTCGTGGGAGAATGCAAGAACATCAACAAAGTGGCAACAAACAAGGCATGTATTATTAGAATTAATTATTTGAAACAATTAAAATTAATRTAATTTAGCATCACRTGTGGYATGTGAAAATTAATYAGAATGTTAKTCAATTGAGATCTCTTGAGCAAAATTTATAGTTTTAAGCTTTGATTCTTGTAACTTGTGATTCTACTAGTAGATCTTGCATACTCTTTATTCACAAATTTTATGTCAACTTTACAACTCACTTTACAATAAAGCATCAATTTTAGATTTGAGCCTGTTGGCAAGAATTGGTTGCTAATAGGATTTCCTTTGTTTAAAAGTGATACAAGGAATTCAAGGGATTATTTTTACTTTATCCCTTCCTTGGTGAATGTATTCAACAACTACTAGAATATCTCAAGATGGTATCACTCTTTTTTATGAACGTATACACTTTTAGAAGAATGGGTGAGTTTTCATTTACAATTTCCATGCTTCATATGTGCCTATAGATACAAACAACTCCATCACTTTTTTATTACTCAAAATAAATGAAATACAATCAAAAGTGGTTTAAAGTTATATATTGAATGTAAGAATAATGTWATTGGTAGGTACCTTATGCTCAAGGAATAATTTTCATAGAGATAGAACATTAATATCTACTCACATTACCTGAATGTAAATAAAAAATTTGAACACAAACAAGGTCAATACAAACTAACTACTATAAAAAAATTAAATTCTATACAATTGAATGCATATATAAAATTCACCGAAAGTGCACAATAAGTGGATTTATGGATGAAACCCAATTCAATAAAAAGATTTGAAATGTTCTTTTTGCAATCACATTGAGCCTACTATAAAGAAATAATATCACTCTACACAATTGATTGTACGCAATAAAATTCAGTGAAAGCGTCTAGTCAATGAAATGATGGATGATACCCAATCTTGTAAGAAGATTTAAAATATCCTTTTGGTTATTACATCAAGCCTACTGCAAAGAAATTCTATTCAATATGATTGATTGCAAATGATAAAATCCAACTAAAGTGTCCAGTCAGTAGATTGATGGGACCCAATTCAATATGAAATATCCTTTTGGCAATTACATCAAGTGCATCAGTATCACTAAGTCGTTTGGCAAGGCTTTAGAACTTGAGATACATGAATCAAGTAGGATGCAACTTTTTCATTGCTTCATTTGAATTCATTGAATGTACAAGGTGATGTATATATAGTGTCTTACTTGTCAATTTTAACACCAACCTTAGAAGTAGCATTGAGGATAAACTKACTTTCAAATTCTACACATTCTTTAGCTGTCATGGTTGGAATATACCCCACCAAACATAAAGTAATATTGACAACCACATCAATGTAGAAAGTACAAAAAAAAACTTTATCMGTAAACAATTAATATTCATAGGAGTTTCCTTATTTTGGTAGGATGCCAATCTTGCTGGCACTGCTCATAACAATCACATTCTCTCTTACTTTAGTAAATTGTAGGAAAGAGCGTTAAAAGAATCATTTGGCAAAAGTTTCTTCACACTTGATGCAAAAATGAGGTTTTCACCARCCCACGTGGAATTTGACTTCTAATCTCATTTCCAAGTTGAGTTGGTTGCATATCTAGGATTAATTGTTTGTTCCCTTAGTTTTTATGAAAGCGCCTTTACTTTTTAAAGAAAGATAACACTCACATGATTGAAAAAATAATTTAACAATCACATRATTATTTTTATTTAACTACATTGGAAGGGGATAGAAAAGATAACAATTACTATTAAGAGTTTTTACTTGTATTTAAGTAACTTTTAACCTATTACTCCCTTAATCCCACTAAAAACCTCCAAATCAATTTAGAGTTTGTACCACTAAACTGCTCCATTTTTTTAATTTTGATCATTTAGCAAGCATTCTAGAATTCAAATCACATGCATGTCCACTCCACTCTTTGTTTTACATTGCTTTCTCAACAGTCAACGATTGAAACCAATAAAAGAAACCTTTTTAGTGGTATAAAACCTAAGACAATTTGGACATTTTTAGTGGGATTGAAGGAATAAGGTAGAAGCACCCATTAGCGCAATTGTTCCCATACTTATACCTTACACACACCTAATTGTGTCCGTAGACTGGTTAATGTGTCTTCCAAATGCTTAAATATGATTGGTTGACACGTTTGAAAGACACAAACTTAATTTTGATTTGCTAACTACTGTTTTTTTTGCATATTTTAGATTGAGGTCCACCTATGGGATAAATTCAGTGGTTTAGGGAGCCTGCACTTTGAAAAATCATAGAAATTACATACGACATCAAAAAATCTATTTTTTTTTTTGAAAATTCATGATTTTCACTCACTAATACTATGAAAATATTATTTCTAGGAAAAGGTGCCTCCAACTAGGCTCAATTGCTAATATTGACGGTTTTGAGTGCTTCCACCTATATTATAACTGAAAGAAACTCTGACAAAATGAGAGAGAGAGRAACCGACTGCCCTATGAGCTCCCTTCCCCACGGGTAGTTTTCTAGTTCTGCATCCAAAAAATCCCACATGCCGCTCTCCCAGTTCGCCCGCGTGGCAGGGCCAATTCCGTGCTCAAACTCCCCACGGGCATTCTCCCCGCCATCAGATCCGAGCCCAGAACACCCCGCAGCCGTAGATCTACTTCCACGGTGGACTGGCTCCAAAAGTGCCGACTGGGTCTTTGCCCCGTGCCGGTTTCTCCGGTCCGAATTCACCGGCCGGTCCGGTGGATCGAGCGCCATGGATGAGAGACAAACGTCGAAGCAAAAAGGAACTGGCTGGACGGGAGGAACCCTAAGCCCTAATTTCCAGAGTCTTCCCGAGCCTTCCAGAGAGTTCTAGAGAGTTCTTTCATTGCTGCGGAGTGCCCTTGCCTTTRGCCACGGACGGTGCCCTGCATTGTTAATATCAGACCCGTCGGTCTCGTTTCTGTTCTTGCTGGAAGAKAGCTCTCTGACGGTTGTTGTGCGACATTGCAAGCGATTTTTGTTGTAGTAGCAGTTTTTTCCTTTGCCCCTTATTTACATTTGGTTTGTAGAGCAGTTCGATTGAAGACTCGGTTTCTTATTCTTTGGCGATTCCGGGATCCGGGAAGTGTAGAGAGAGGACGAGGTTTTTCGTTGTGAGAGGGGGACGGGGAAGCGCAAGCGAGGGGAAGGGATGGGGGTGGATTACTATAGCGTCTTGAAGGTGCCGAAAACTGCCTCGGAGGATGACTTAAAGAAGGCGTACAGGAAGCTGGCGATGAAATGGCATCCCGATAAGAATCCGAACAATAAGAAGGAAGCGGAGGCGAAGTTYAAGCAGATATCTGAAGCGTATGAGGTTTTGAGCGATCCGCAGAAGCGGCTAATCTACGATCAAGAAGGCGAAGAGGGGCTGAAAGGGCAAGCGCCGCAACCGGGCGCATCGCATGGATACACAACAGGCGCCGGTGGTAATGCGTTTCGTTTTAACCCTAGGAATGCTGAGGATATATTTGCAGAGTTTTTTGGTGGGGCGAGTCCGTTCGGGGGAATGGGCGGCATGGGCGGACGAGGCGGACGAGGTCACTTCGGCGATGGAATGTTCGGCGGTTTTGGTGGTGGCGAGACTGTGTTCCGAAATGCAGACGGAAATCAGGCGTTTCGGTCGTTTGGAGAAGGGCCCTCGCATGCGCAGCCGCGGAAGGCCGCTCCCGTGGAAAATAAACTTTTGTGCAGTTTAGAGGAGCTTTACAAGGGATCGACGCGGAAGATGAAGATTTCTAGGAGTATTGCTGATGCGAGCGGGAAGACCATGCCTGTCGAGGAGATTCTGACAATTGAGGTCAAGCCTGGTTGGAAGAAAGGCACGAAGATTACCTTCCCTGAGAAGGGGAACGAGCAGCCCGGTATGGTGGCCGCGGACTTGGTGTTCGTTATCGACGAGAGACCTCATGAGAATTTTAAACGGGACGGCAATGATTTAATCATGACGAAGAAGATATCTTTGGTGGAGGCATTGACAGGGTGCAATTTCACTCTCGCGACGTTAGATGGGAGGACGCTGAGTGTTAGTATTCCGGATGTGATACACCCGGGCTATGAGAAGTCGCTGCCTAAAGAGGGGATGCCGGTGGCAAAGGAACCCGGGAGAAGAGGCAGTTTACGGATCAAGTTCGACATCGATTTTCCGTCGAGACTTACTGCCGAGCAGAGAGCAGGCGTGAAGAGGCTTCTGGGAGGTGTGTGAACGGCAGGCTAGTGCTATTACTGTAGACAAGGTAACCATTAGGAAATCCATGGTGTCAGTCTTTTTCCCTCCCCTCTTCCATCCTCTCTGTACAATCGTTTGTATCAATCAAATGCTGTTTGACATGACACCGATGATGACCTTGATGGTGCACAAAAAATAACTAGTTACCGGACAGTTCCCCTGGACCTGGCCTGAGTAGAATTCCACCGGACCGTTGAATTTCTTTGATCTTTTATTCAACCTTGTTTAAGTGTAGAACAGTATAGTGCGGCTGTGCATTTAATGGCACGTAATATATTGCAGCCTTATTTAGGGGACCTTAATTCATGGAACGAGTGCTAGATTATTTTACCCTCTAGCGATTCTTAGATATCTCGGTGAAGATCTCAGGTGCTTGGCACCTAATTTTGCTTCATTAGGACAAGCKRTTTTTAGATCGGTAGCAATCTAAACCGAGATTAGGAAAGAGTCAGATATGAATTGAGGTAATTGATATTCTGTAAAGCATCTGGGTTTTCAACTTTGAGGCCGTGAACTATTTTCAAGCTTGATTTTTGGCTTTTCGTGAATTTTGGGTGGTTGGATGAATATTATGTGTTTGTTTASWKTCTAGGTCACGGTTTCGCGTAGATAATTCAGTGGTGCAATGTCCAGTGATGTAAACCAAATACTGTTGATCAAATTGATCTAGTGTGGTGGCAGACATTCCCTTTCTTCATCTTGTCTTCGTACCTCATTCCTCTCTCTGTATCTCGTTATGGCGTGCTTCTACTCTCATCACCCTCCGTCCTCGCTCATGGTCTCCGTCTCCACTGCAGTTGTCTCTGCAGTTTGAGGTTGTGTCTGCCAACAAGCCACCGCTGATGCTTTAGCTATGAGAGCTGAGGATAATCTGCACCATTGAAATGTACGGTTTAGATTTCTTTTTTGCTTAAATAGGGTTACGTTTTCCTTGTACCTTGTAGTTTAGATTTGTGCGACTTAAATGTCTTAAAAGGATAATGTGCTGGAAAAATAAGCTGTAAGGATAAATTTTGGGAACTCGCTCCTCGTAGAAAATGTTATAAGGTCTCAAACCGTGGTGTGCGCTAAATTTTCCACCGCGTCAATTTTGTGGCTCCATCTTAAGACTCATCACTTAATTTAATGTTAGCTTGTTTCGTGTGCGACGATCGTTTGTTACCCAGGTGCCCACTGATGTGTGCTCAGTTAGAGAGATCCTTTCGGACTGACAATATATTAGGTGGAAGTGGGTAAGGCAGAAATGGATGTGCCGCTCTTTCGTAGGATAGAGATCACGTGTGTATTGCTGGAGTTTATGATGAGTAACAGCAATCTTTGATAATGTGTCGGATGAAGATCATTATAATTCATTTGAACGTGTAGGCTGGATTTCTTAGCGAAAATTTCTGGAATCCAAGGGTTCAGTGTCCATTGATTAAAATCGACTACTGTTGATCAAATTGTTCTAGTGTGGTGGGAGACTCCTTTCCTCGTTCCTCCTCACTCTATGTAACCCTCCTAATGTCGTACTTCACTCTCGACACCCTCCTATCTCCTATTCCACTGAAGTTTAAGGTTGCGTCTGCCCATTAGGCACCGCTGATGCTTTAGCTATAAGAGCTTCGTAGTGTTTCCACCGTTGGAATCCAGAGTSTAGGCTTRGGGTTGAAACGTTACTGTAAATTTCAATTAGTGTCAGAGTAAGCATTGCGATGTTTTTATGGTTTGRGAACGAATGTGGCGAGGTTATAATCTTAGGAAACCCTGTCTGAAGTTGAATTCAAACTGCGGGAAGTTTTTTTAGATCTTTTGAACCGAGACTTAACGTCWACATTGTTTCCTTGGGCACAAGAACTTGCTGTGTCAAACCGTCCTTTCGAGTAGAAAATCCTTTTTGGTTATCGACACCACTTTTCTCCAGCGCGCAAACTAACTTTTTTTCTGATGGTTCGTGCAGGATCGTAACCAGTTTCGATGCTCAGTGCTTTGACATTCTCTTCGCGGCACTAAGCATGTTCCTGCTGAGTCCGCAAACTGGTATTTGTGTACGTAACAAATCCCAGCTTCTAGTCGCATATGAATGCATATAAAATGCTTTAGTACAGTGCAGAAGTCTGAACTCCTTTACATACTGGCTGTGGTACACTGTAAATTGAAAATCACAGAAACATACAGTTGATGAAACTGCTCACTGTTCTTTTTTTAGGTAGGTGTACCCGCCAGTTTTGCGTCCGATTCCATGACCAAAAAGAAATGGAAAGTGCGAGTTTCTTTGATTTTCCAGATGTTTTTTGTGGATTCTTCCCTCCTTTTCTTCTCCTCCCCTTATGTGGTTATAAACGTACTTCTTGAACTGAGTTTGTGGCGGTGACCATGATTTGAAGCATCGCTAACAAGCTGGTCTATCACGTTTCTGAAGGTTTGGCCTTGTTATCAAACTTGTCCCCAACCCCATAGTGCATTCATAAACAATGCAATGCTCACCCTTCACCTTCACTTGTCAATTATGGGACATAAAACAACGGACATGGGTACATATATAGGGCACGCCCATGGAGACAATGATTTAAATGGGTGCTCCAATCTTATGTTTGAAGGCATGATGAGTCTTTTATGAATTTTCAAAAGTGGAGGTTGTAGGAGCTTTACCATTGAGATACTTCTACAAAATATTCATTCTTGTAATTTTCATTTCAAGGGATTACTAACCTTGGTATCATTAATAGAGCATGAAGTTGGCTATTGTATGAGACTATAACCTTAGTATCATTAATAGAGCATGAAGTTGGTTATTGTATGAGACTATAAGATTGTGGAGGTGGATCCATTCAAAATCACAGTATCAAACTTTTCAAGGCTCTTTGGAGGTTTTCTGGAAATACCAAAACTCTATGTACAAGGGATTCATTGAACCTAAAAATTCTCAAAAAAAAATCTCTCTCGTACATACAAGAATATGATGCTTATAGTATCAAAATTTCTTTCTACATGATCCAACAAAGTAGTGGACTTTGACTCCAATTGGAATGAGATTTTTTTACTACAATCTTCTACACAATGCAAATTGTATTATATTTGTTGTATACATGCCAAATATTATAATGAAAAGAAGAATTTTTTACATTGTTTTGTCCAAATTAAATTCAATACTACAAATATCCAATAGGGAATTTTGATTCTCATAAAAGAAAACTTATTTGCATTTGGTGTCAAGATTCTTAAAATATCCATCTAATTTTTTTAATATATATCCCAAATTTCCACTTCGGTATGTTTAAGGCCAAGTGTCCTTCAAGGATTAAAAGATGAAAACTCTATATTTTATATTTTGAAGCTTTTCAATGTCATAAGAATAAATATTCCAAATTTTCACTTTCGTATGTTCAAGACCAATTGTCCTTTTGGGATTAAATGATTTGAACTCCATATTAGTTATTTTGAAGCTTTTCAAAGTCTAAAATTTGCATTACTTTAAATTTTATTGAACCTTTTTAATTCTAAATATAGTATATATTATATATTTACAGTAAACATTATTTATGTATAAGACCATTTAAGCTAGTAATGTGTTCGAACCTTCAAGGCCTACCAATAGTTGTAAAAACAGTGGTTGATTTGAAGCAAACCACTTTGAATTTTATTTTGTATATAAGATAGAAGTAACTATTTCACACAACCCTCCAATCATGGTTTTATAGGCTGACCTATTGTGGACAATAAGTTGATGCACTATCCATTGAAAAAGAATCTTTGGTCATACCTTCTCATCTATTCATCTCTCTTAGTTTCTTGCTTAGCGAGAAGTGCCAAGAAAATGAGGACTAATATTTCAAGAACAAAAACTCGAACTGGAATCAAAATTAAATATTTATTCTTTCTTAGATTCAAGTTGTTGTTTTTTTTGTTTTTTTTGAAATCCTGCAGGGCACTACTAGTGCCAAGTCAGATTCTCAATAAAAAAAATTAAAAAAAAATTTATGAATTTTTTTTTAATGAATTTTTTTTTAATTTTAAAAAAAATTTAAAAATTTAAAAAAAAATTCTGTAATGTCACAGGGCCTTGGGGTTGATTCGTTCTAACAGCCTTTTGGAGGGCTTATAGAGTCATACTTCTCCTAATGTAAAGAGGATTTTTATCCAAGTGTGTGTTAATTTTTTTAGCACCCTACAATTATGAGCTTTTCTAAGTGATCCCAATTTTTGGCACACTATAGATAATTCTAACTATGAAAATGTGCTTATTTTTGCTACCCTGTATTAATTAGAATTTTTAATATTATCATCATTTGTTTTCCAATGTTGTTTGAATTGCACATGTCAACAACAAGTTGTTTTTAATAAAACTTGAAAAAATTATTTCAATTATTTGTGATTTGTGTTTTGAATTGAAGAGACAACTCTTATATATTCATGGAGTGGCAGGAGGACCGGTAAGACAAACAATGTGGGATATGTAAATTAGTTCATAGTTTAAAAAAGAACCTGAAACCCTAATCCTCCGCCTTAAACCTTAAAACTATCATTCTGTGCTGGACGGCGATGGTGGTCGTCTTCTTCAATTTCATTAGAGTCGATGTCCTATAGCATTGCGGTCTTGTACGTTCGGGCTTGGCCGGGTCTCAGGGGCCAGGCTGTGGATTATGATAGGCTAAGCACGGGGGGCCCCACTTTGATAGGCACAATTTAATGTTTTGCTTTACAATTAGGTTGTCTTACTACTCCAAGCCAAGAAAGTTGCTCTACAAGCAATGAAATTCAATAAATATTTCTACAATACTTCCACTTGTAATCATGAAGATTCACAAGTTCCAACCACACCAAGATTTCATTCAAAAGTAGTGCATTTTTCTATTGCAAACTGAAATATTTATATAGTGTAGAATGTGGAGAAATTAGTGAGGGACAACCTAATTTCACTATTTTGCATAGCTTAACCCAATACCAACCATTGACCTAACACCACCCAAATGTAGGGTCGTCATTGATTCTATAGTGAGAATCTATGACTATAGTACATGTCTTAATTTCACTTATTATGAAGTTAAGGCATGTACTATCATCATAGGTTTTTATTCTAAAATCAACAATCATGGCCCTATAATTGGGTGGCATTAGGTCAACGGTTGGTATTGGGTTAAGCTACTTTACTAACTCGTCCTCCAACGTTTGTCAATATTCATCAACTCCTTGCCGCACCCAACTTTGGCAAAAGCTTCCCCACATATATAAACCACTCGCAAAAATTTGTCCGCTCATTTCAAGGGTGGGTTCTGTGTTGCATTTAGCCTATAATGCAATAGGATTATGTGGTTTTGCTGCCATAATGCAACATTATGGATTTTTCATCCGACACCAAATTTTCATCCTAATTGCTCATCTTCATCTGTTAATTTCCTACAATAGTTTACGTTGAACGCTATTGGGGATTGTGGCAAAAAAATGTGCCTCCTCATCAAGCTTTGTCTTCCTCGTCAATGCATTATTTGTTGCAATCTCTTCTTTCTCCTCAAGCATTGTCCTATCTGTACCTTAAGATAGGGTGTTTGTTTTGTTTGATATGCTAAAATGTGACAAATCGTGAGGCATCAAACAACCCATTTGATACCGCTCAAAAGCTCTTTGCTAGGAGGGGTGCACGGACTTTGTTTCAAGGCATTTGGACCTTTGGTGTTAAAGTTAATGAATTTCAAAGGTCTATGAATTAGAAAATGAAATGAAATTACCCTTTATTTTGAAAAATTCACAACTCTTACATCATGAAATGCCATGAAACAAGTGCCTTTGCACACCTTTGTGCACACAACTTCTATTCATGCTAATTTCATTGAGTGTGAACCTTTGATGTGAATGATATTGAATTTCAAAGGTTGTATTAATAATTAAAAAACAAAACAAAAACTTTTACTTATATTTCGGGTGTAGCATTGGCATAGGGCTCAATAGTACAAAACTTATATTAACCCTAAAACGTCGCACGGTGACCCTAGAAATCATGCATATTAATACCGTGTGACATCACTCATGTGAATAAGAAAATCCAAAAGCACTCATTGAAAGTCAAGCTACTGTAGAGGTTTTCCCCTTTCCACACAAAATTTTGAGGATGAATAGTTGCACTTCTATCCCATTTAGTAAACAAGAGAGTTTGTCATCATTCATCTTGGATTATCCCTTGGCGGACGTATTGGTGACCGTGGAAATCATCCATTTTGATACCGTGGGAATCATTAGGTTAAAAAAAATCCAAAAATGCTCATCAAAAGTCAAGGTACTGTAAAAGATCATTCCTTTCCATTCCTACTTCCGTGGATGAATAGTTGTTCTTGTGTCCTACTTAGTAAACAAGAAAGTTTGTCATCATTCATATTGGGCGTACCCTTAAAGGATGGGTGACTATGGAAATCATCCATTTTAACCCCTAAAAGAACCAAGTTGCATTTTTTGGCAACATAGCGATTTTGGACAGTTCACTACAAATGGAGTTTTTAATTTTTTTCTTTGCAATTTTCACACAACATGTGTCCAAGGAGTAGATTTGAGTCCCAACAATTTTCATGACTTTTGACTACATGGTTAAAAAGTTATTGCAAGATACGTACTTTTCTTTGATCTCCGACCAGGGGGCGGATATGATTTTTGTCAAAAATAAAAATTTGAAATTGGTTTTCTAGATTTATATAAACATGGAAAGCTTTTGATTACTCCATTTTGATCAACAGGTCAAAATTTATGAAGAGTTTTTTCCAGTTTTTCCTACTGAGTTTTTTCAATCAATTTTGTTTTTTGCAGTATTTGTTGACATAAGGTAAAGTATCCCATCCCAGATAAAATGAGAGAAAACTCATTGTGGACAAATTTGTAATTATGGTGGTGTACATTTTCAGAACTTAAATGTAAATCATCATTACAATTTTGCTAGTAATGGGCTTGCTACCATTGTACCTGTAATGAGATACTTTACCTTATTGGGAACGATGCGTAGTAAGTGGACACTGATGACATGTGAGTTTCCAATTAACATCCAATTAATGACCCCCAGTGAGCTTGGTTATCGTCCACTTCTTGTATTTTCCACAAGCAGTTTGGCCACCTATCAGTTGGGATATATAGCATTTCAATGTGTATTCCATGCACATCCGTATGTATGTTGTACATTTTTTTAATTCATTTTTGTATCCATATCAATCTTTTTTTTATTCGTATTTGTATTTCATAATGATGTCCAAGATTGCCTCCCACAATGGGGATCAATGGGGATTATAATTTTTAAATTGGAGATCAATGGTGTTGTAGGAGGGGCGATTTTTTTTAACAAGATCAATGGCTCTGGATTTTTCCTAGGAATGAAGGGGGTGTAATTGCAACAACAAGATGAAGGATGCATCATCATAGAAGGTAGTCAATCTTGAATCCTCTTCTATTACTTACTACAACTTAGGTCTTGAATTGGATTTCAAGTTGAATAACTTGTGATCTTGAGTACTTTGGAATGATCAAGGTTAGCTACTTAACATGAAATATTCATGCAAATGGTATCGGTACATCCATACCTTAGGTAATGTTGTTTGTTTTTGTTTTTGTTTATTTGTTTGTTTGTTCTTTGGATAAGTTGAGGCGTCATAGTACATACCGCTCAAAACCTCTTGGTTACAAGGGATCCATGGACTTTCTTTTGTGTTGTTTGGACATTTGATGTGAAAGTTATCGAATTTCAAAGTTTTTTATGAATTAAAAAATATAATTAAATTAAGCTTATCTTTTTTGAAAAATTCATAACTTTTGCATCACGTGTCCAAAGACCACAAAACAAAGCTCTACACTCCTTCATGACGTTTGGACCTATGATGTGAAAGGTATGGATATTTTTAAATTAAAAAATTGAAATAAAATATCATTTAATTTGGAAAACCATAATTTTTACAATACAAAAGAGCTTTGTATTCGTATCCAGAGCACAAACTCTCAGCTTCACAAAACACTTGCACTGCGTGCATAAATTTTTTGATTCTAGATTGTTGAATTTTCAAGTTCTTACAGATTAAAATTTTTGAAATCAGTTTACTTTTATTTTGACAGTGGCAACGGCTAGGTTGTTTATCTTAAGCCACATTGTTTGTTTTGTTTGTTTGATACGGTGAGATCTAGGAAATCATGAGGCATTTGGTAGAGCTCTTGGCACTGCTCAGAAGCTCGTGGCTAGGAGGGGTGCACAAACTTTTTTTTGTGGCATTTGGACATAAATGTGGAATTTATTGAAGCTCAAAGCTTTTATGCATTCAAAAAGTGAAATAATTATCTTTTATTTTGGGAAAACCGTAACAATCACATTGCGTCCATGACTCCATACCTACCTACAAACTAAAACTCCTCATAACTTTCATCTCATTAATCAAAATGGAATGATTCAAGTTTTTCTAAACTACGTGAATCTTGGGGACCAATTTCAAATTTTTATTTCTTAAAAAATTGTTTTTTCAAGAAGTTTTTTGAGTTGCTCAAGCTCCCCACCGAATGTTGAAAATTACATATCATCCAATAAATTTTTAACCATGTAGTCAAAAGTTATTAAAATTGTTGTGCCTTAACCCTAAAAGTGTTCTAGTGTCCAATTTCTAGACGATAAACAAATTGAAATTGTTATTAAATTGAAACTTTTGAATAGTTTTTTTTAAATTGTCAATTTTGGAGATGAATCAAGACATTTATAGATTAAAACTACTCCTTGGGTAYATATTGCTTGAAATTTTCAAGGAAAAAAATTTTAAATTCCATTCATGGTTGATTTGCCCAAAATCACTATATTGTCAAAAAATCAAGGTTTAGACCTTTAGGGGTAATCATATAGACATGATCCATATATCATAGATCCACTTAATTTAACATCTGAGAAGAATATTACTCTTGATGAATGTACAATCTTTTGGATGAATGTTATAACCCTAAACTCCCATTGTCCCCTTGAGAGTCAAAATAGATTCTGGGTAAGATCCTAGAGTCTCAATTTTTGTTGTGTTTTTTTTTAAAAAAAACCTTAAAGATAGAAAACTACAATAGCTTTTGGGGGATATAGTTTTCATTTGAAAGCAAAATTTGTGAGCCCCTAATCCTATTATGGAATAGCATAAATTTCTTTTGTAAAAGTGAAAAAAGAATACAAAATATTGCTTTTCCTAGAAAATATTTTTGTCTACAAGGAAAGATTTGAATCATTTTATTTACATTAGTGAAGAGAAAATTGTAGACATTTTTACACTAGTTTAGTTCAAGATCCTTCAATTAAATACCCCAAAAAAACAATTTCTAGAATTTCTTTACACTTTACAATCAAAATAGCAATTTGAATGGTTTGTAACCCTTATATGCCCAAGGCCTATTTTCAGCTTCTACAAATTTGCTCCAAGTTGAACAAAAAAGCAACATTTTGAATAATTCTATCAATTTTTTTGAATTGTAACCGTACAAATTTAAACTAGACATGTTAGAGATTACATTGGAAAAGAAAACATAACGCTCTATCACTAATGAGTTCAAAGTTTATAATGTTTAAGCAAAAGGGTGTCAAAACTACAAAAAAAATGTCAATCCAATTTTTGGTGAATCTAAAAAGTTTGTCAATCAAAATATATGAGGTTATTGGACCCAGCATGTACAATCCTAATCAATTTATAGTTTCTCAAAATCTACTCTACATTTTTAAGAAATGAATTTTTTATGCAATTTTGTCTCTGAGACCTAGTGCATTTGAGGCTCAATTCCAAGATCCCTCAACACTAGGAAAAGAGTCAAGATTACACAAAGTACCCTTGCACAAAATCTTGAGTAGTAAAATCATAGTCATTTATTTTTTAGATTGGATTTTTGATGCTAAAGCTAGACCTTAATAGGCATCTAACAAAATTACAAACTACTAAAAATAGCAACTTAGTGAGGTTTTCTTCAACTTCAAAGTTTCAAAGTTTCAATGTGGTGCCTTGAGCCTTTAGGGGTTAATGCAGAAAATGCTTAGGATTTCAAAAGTTAATTTTCATCCATCTTTTGCATGTTCCATCCATTTCTATAGATGAAAAAAAAATCCTTTCTAGAGTACACAGTACACACCCTGGCCATTTTTGCCCGTCAAAGGGAGTCCACGGTTGACCAATACAGGGACCTTCCCCGGGCAAACCTATCGCCCCCACCGACGGTGGCCATTGTGAAGCTTTTCACAGATTCCCCCTTTTCCATACAATCGCGCACTGCCAGTGCTTCCGAAATCCCCGTCGTAACCTGCGACGCCGGCGAATCCACAACTAGCAACGCCAGATCTCCCACGCGACAGGACGCCCCGCACAAATCCCACCCATACATTATTTCCAGAAAAATTCCTAGTGTCAAGGTTGATTCTCAAAGGCCAAGGCTGCATGTTTAAAACGGCTGAAGAATGTCATGTCAGAAAGCAGCCAATACTGATTCCGATTTTCTCGAAATAAAGTGTGCGTGCTTACAAGGACTAAATTAAAGYATGTCTWGTKAMAAGRATATGYAACGAAAGAGCATTATGTTTTTCAATGCTTGTGCAGTAGCGGTAGTCAGCAGCAAATTGAAATATGGCTCATGCACTACAGTGGTTGTGGTTCTGCAGATTCAGCTGTTCAGTATTGTGATGGCGGTGGTGAGCATCACGCTCGCAGCGGCGGTGAGGGAGAAGAAGAGCCTGACGCGGAGACTGCACCAAATGAACCGAGATCTGGAATGCACAGTGGAATGCAGAACCGAGCAGTTGCTCAAAACCAACGAGGAGCTTCAAATTTCGCAGAAGGCGGCGGAGATGGCCAGTCACGCCAAGTCGGATTTCCTAGCCAACATGAGTCACGAAATCAGGTTCCCAACTCTCACTCCCATTTTACGGAACCCCAGTAGGGTTTATCACAGTTCCCAATTAGGGTTTCTCACAATTCTCAATTCGTTCTGCCATTTGCTTCTAAATCCAGCCTCGTGCGATTCTGAGCCCCATCATCTCGTTGCAAAAGAGTAACTCCTGCTTTCAAATCTGCAATTGAGCCCCAAAACCTCGCTTCAAAACAGTGACCCCTGCTTTCAAATTTGTGAATCTGAGACCCACATCTCGTTTCAAACAGTTGCCCCTGCTTTCAAGTTTGCGGTTCTGAGTCCTATAATCTCATTTCAATACAGTAGCCCTTGATTTCAAATTGCGTCATTTCCAAATTGCGTCCTGCAGAGCTCTGAACTCTGACACACGGAATGGTCATTTGCAGGACGCCGATTCATGGGATTTTAGGGTTGACCGCGTTGCTCCTTGAGTCGGAACTGACTGGGGATCAGAAGGAGAGCCTTGTTTCAGTGAAGGAATGTGCAGATCTTCTCCTTCACATCATCAATAGCGTTCTGGATCTGGCGAAGATTGAAGCGGGACGATTGGAAGTGGAGACCGTGCCGTTCAATGTTTGCAAAATGGTGTCCAGCACGTTTCGGATGATGGAAGCGAGAGCTCACGAGCGCGGTCTCAAGCTCTGTTGGGACGTTGATAGGGCTGTGCCACCCTCGCTCGCTGGCGACGTGGGAAAGCTCCAGCAGTGCTTGATCAACTTAGGTTTGCAATTTTCTCATATTTTGGGCTTTTTTTTTCCTTTTACCTTTTTTTTGTGTGTACACTCAACCCTCTCTCATGGCACACTCTAGAACTGGGAATGTGTCATGTTGTGTAGGAATGTGAACTCAAATTGTCTAATGACACTCAATAATTGCACATTCTCTTTTCTTCTTATGAATGTGCCATGTGTACAAATTTGCATTTTTGTTTGTCGCTYATGTGCAMTCAATCCTCTCTAATGACACGCTCCGTAACTKCTCCGTAATCTCTTTATATCATGAGTATGTGTCATGTTGCGTGCAAATGCWCACTTTTTTTTTGRCTAATGTACACTCAATTTTCTYTAATGGTGMAGTYTTGTAATTGCGSATTCYATGTGCATCTTGAGACTCTGAAAATGTGGTGTACACTTCTAATTTGACAATTTCCRCATGCCAAGTTGTGAACACAAGTGAGAGTGAGTATTTAGGAGCCGGCAAGGTGTCATTKCWGAGGGTTGAGTGTCCTTCAAMTCTGTGTCTTTCGTTCAATGTTTTGAAGATGTCTGTCATTAATGTTCTGGGGCTKTGGGTTTGCAGTTGGGAATGCGCTGAAGTTTACACATGAAGGGTGCATATCCGTGCACGTGAGCGTGGCTTCGGACTCGTTGGTTGCGTCAAGAATGAATGCACTCCATTGTAAGACACTCTCATAGGCTGTCTCTCTTTCTTTTCATTACTTTAAAAGTGGCATTAAAACAAAATCTCTCATTTGGTTTCTCCTCCATAGAAGAAGATGACTAAGGTGGGATGTTTATCAAACGTCTTTCCAAGCGCTAATCCGGATTTTCAAAGGGTTTGCATTTCCTCAATCACAGTCGATTTTCCTTGAAAAACAAGTAGAAAACGCATTTAACCCACTTTGAGGCATCTTGTCTTTCAGCCTCTTAATGAACTAATTCATGAAAATTTGGACATTCGAATGGTATGCTCTGAACGTGTCCTTACCCTGAAATGTTCATCGAAAACTATAATAATTTTAATAACCTTGCAGTAGAGGAGAGAACYTTTTGGACCCTCCTCCTTTTAACTCTGATCCGAAAACGAGTACCGTGAACGAAGAGAGAGTGTGCAAATGTTGTGAATGCTGCACCTTTCTTACTTAGTCTGGTGCGAGCGCCGTGTTGTTTGTTGCAGCTCCCAGCAGTCGAATGGACACGACGTCGGAGTACGAATCCGGAGTCGCTGCTGCGCCAGAGAGCATGTTCATTCACTTCGAAGTTCGTGACACTGGCATTGGAATCAACAAGGAGAAGCTGAAGGATATGTTCCAGCCTTTCACTCAAGCAGATGCRTCCACTTCTCGTCTTTACGGCGGGACTGGCCTGGGTCTCTGCATAGTCCACAGGTACGACGACGAACTCCCAATTCTGCCTTGGAATGTCTTACTTATTTGGCTTCAAGACACTCTCAGTTCCCTGCTTTCAATTTCGTAGGGATTTTGGGTTTTGGAACGCTACTAATGCACAATATGGAAAGAACCATACATTTTGCAAAACTTCCTTGGCATAGATTTTTAATATTGATCAGTGCATGACATCTTGCAACATGGATGGTTGGTTGGTTACCTACACTGACTAATTCTCTTATGTGAGAGTGAGAAATTAGTGTCACTGCAAAAAAAATGTTTTTTTTTGTGGAAATTATCGAGATGTTTCAGCCTGCACTAATTTAAATACGTTACAAATAACGTGAAGTGTTCATTTTTTAGCCCATTTTTGGGGGTGTTGGAGAACGCGCTTATAACAAGGTGTTTCTACCTTAGTTAAAATTCCCCATGGGTGTTCACATCTAGTTTGTCGGTAATGTCATCCAGGTTTGTGGAGCTTTTAGGCGGCACGATATGGGTGGAGAGTGAAGAAGGAACCGGAAGCTCCTTTCACTTTTGCTTGCCCCTAATGCTCAGCTCTGCTCCTCCATCAGTCGAGTGTTCTCCAAGAGAACATTCTCCAACCAAGGTGTACAAGAAATCATGGAGTCTGGTGGACGGCTTGGTGTTCAATCCAGAATATTATCCGCGAGCAGAAAGCACCGTGATTTCCATGGACGACCTTTCAGCCTACGTCTCAAGAAAAAGCGAATTCTCCTTACCGCCGTTCAGCAAACTTAGACCGAGTAGTAATGAAGCTCCTACAACAACAACAACGACAACAACAACAACATTTAGTGTAATAGATGAAGCATCCAGTGAAGCACGGCGATCTTCAAGTTCAGATTCCGAAGCGTTCAAAGAGCTGCAGAGTGCAAGAAGAGATCAATTTACGGGTTTGAATGATGTTGAAGAATCCCCGCCTTCCATAATCGAGCTGGAGCCTTCACTAGTGTTGCCCTTGGTAATAGCGCCAGCTCCTTCACTTGATCAGGACGACGAAACAGAGGCTGTGGCAGGAACTTCAGGCTCTGGTACACCGCCATTCCGTCGGAACTTACCKAAAGTTTCGTCGGAGGTGTTGTCCCCGTTTTCAGTGCTTAGTAGAGACTCGTCGACGGAGATGGAGAGTTTGTTGCTGGAGAAGAAGCTTCGGCTGAGGATCCTGCTGGCAGAGGATAACCCCATCAACCAAAAAGTGGCGTGCCGGCAGCTTCAGCAACATGGTCATGTGGTTACGATTGTGGGCGATGGGCAGCAAGCTCTGGAAACTCTTTGTGCYCAGCACGACCAGTTCGACCTCGTCCTCATGGATGTCCAGGTAACCTAATTGCAATGCTTGTGTAAATTTTCTTGTAACCTTTTTCTGCTTCACGATTTCATACCATTCTTATGAAAAGTTGCAATTCTGTCCTACATGGTTTGATTCCTTGTCATTCATGAGACACAAAACATCGGCCGCGGCGTTCGAGGGTTAATTACAGGTTTAGACTACTTGAAAGAATGGTACCACTAAGGTGAAAGCACCCAAAACCATCTATATAAGCAATTCATCATAGTTGGAGGCATCTTTTCCTAAAAATTATATTTTTGTAATGTTAGCAAGTGAAAATCATGAATGTTCAAGAAAATTAGATTTTTCAGATGTTGTATGTAATTTCTATGATTTTTCAAAGCGTTGGCTTCCTAGACCATTGAAACTGTTCCATAGGTGCATCCAAATTTGAACTTTGCAAAAAATTGGTTGTCATCAAATCAAAGTTAAGTATGTGTCCTTCACATGTGTTAGTTAATCAAAATTCAACATTTGGAGGACACATTCACCAAAGTCTAGGAATACAAATGGGTGAGTCTAGGAAGGTGATTGCAAGAAGCACTTGTACTATTTGTTGCGTTTTGGAACAATACTCATAAACTTTTCTTGAGTACTTTAAAAATAGAAAACTAATTTTTTAAATTTTTTAAAAATATAGTAAATATATATATACCTTTAAGATGAAGATAACCACCAAAGGAAATTCATAGAAAAAATCTCTAACTATGAGAACTAAAAAAGTGCCAAATCTCAAGAAAATAGGTATTTGGATGTGAAAATTACTTAAAAATAGTAAAAATACGTAAATTCAAAAAATAAAAAGTAGAAATTTGTAACAACTTCATGGAGATGGTTATGCACCAAAAATACCACCAAAATAATTGTTTATATGTTTCGAAATGCAACATGTATACAACATTCTTTAGACCAGTATAAAACACATTTGGAACATGATTTTGGAAATTCTTCTCTTGGAAAGGTGTATTGTTATTAGAAGAACTAGCCTACCAAATTTCGCAATCTAATTCTTCAAAAAACATAGTGGTTAGGTACTAAAACCCTCCAAATTGGCAAGTGCGACATAGGATTGGGCTCTATTTTTGGATAGTATATGATTTTTGAAAATTACGAAAAAAATCAAGCAAGGTCTACAATAGTCATGAGTACCTTCCCTACAAATCTTGAGTCATTTCAAGCCAAAACACAATAGTTATGGCCAAAAATCATATCAGCACGTAACGTGTGACGCAAAATAGGGCAGGTGCTTCTTGCAATCACCTGGGGCCCATCATTAGAAACAGGTGTGGTAATGGGTGTTCCCACCTTAGTATGGTACAACAAAACTTCTCTAATCGTGTAGGTCCAAGATTGGTCTAACATATTGACTTACAAATGTTTATAGGCTTATAGAAGGTCAAATGTAGTAGTAACATTTGTAATGTGGTCTAGTTTGAGACCAGTCTAACACATTGGCTTTTAGAGGTTTATTGGTTTATAGTGGGACAACTTAGAGAGGTTTTGTTGTACCTTATTTTGATATTGCTATAAATGTGCTCTTCTTGATGCCTTGCTGATTTATGCGAGCATTTCTCATTTTGAATGGCTACAAGCCCATATATTTTGTTTATTTATATATGTATTTGAGACTTTGTTCACAACGTATGGTAGACATGAAGAAAAACTCATTAACTCAAGTGAGAGCTTTTCTATTAACCCTTGAAAGGCCCTTCTAGTTTTTTTATACGACCCATATTTGGCCTTATAACTCTTTACATGTGAATTGTGATACATTGTTATTTACGTACTATCATGGCTATTAATTTATTTAGTATTGAAAAGTACATGCTCAATGTTTTTATGATCAAATATCATTGCATTCATAATATACTATATGGCCGCAAAAGATTTTTAGGTCGTTCTAGGGTTATGTTATAAGGAAAGTAATTCACGACCCACCTTTTCTCTATTGCTTCCCAATTGCTTTCCAATGGAGAAAAGAAGAATTGGGTTGAACAATTATTTCTTAATGTATTGAATGAACACTTCAATGTTGCTTCTAGACATGGCAAAATTTTCATTCATTATTCCAAAATACGATAGGACTTTCTGGATTACCATTGGAACCATGTGGAAAATTAAGAGAGTTACATTAGCATCCAAAAAGACAAAAATAGTATCCCTATGAGGAACCACGATGGGCTTCCTATCTTATTTGGGTGTTATTGTTTTTGAATTGTGGACTAAGTAGTGCAAAGCAAACATGGCATGACAAATAATTATGGATTGAGACCCACGAGAGAGGTTAATGGCTCTAGGCCAAAGAAGAGGAGGCTTAGCCAATTGCCAAAAACTACATATGACAAGGTTTGAATAGGATCTTAGTAAAAAGCTAGCCACTACTAATAGAGACTTGCTTGTTTTGAAATTTGGCATCATTATTAAATGTCATGTTAAGATTCCCCTACAAAAAACGGAATGTAAAAAGATTTCTTCCTATAATTTTATTGCAAGTTAAAGGCAATGAAGTTGAAATCTAGTTCAAAATTCTTGCATCCCTTCACCATGCAATGTGTGGTCATTGAGATGTGACAAGATTTGGTTCCAATCACAATTGAATTGGTTGTTGAATTGTGCCGTTAGTGTTTGGTAATTGGAAGGTTTTGTTGTGTGGTTTTTGGAACTATGTGGTAAATGGCTGATTTACTCTAATTCAAAATTAGTGCATTCTTGTACTGTACAACAACAATAAATATTTATATAATGTGGACTCTGGAGAAATTAGTGAGGGAAAAACCTAATTTCACTATTTAGTGTAGGTAGAGTAGCTCCTACAAAAAGGCGGTTTGTGTGTGAGTATGGTATAAGGTAGGCATTCTCAAAGCGCCACAAATTGGTATTGTGCCTAGTTACTATTATAAGGCTGGTGAGATTTTCATATTGTCTTGTTGACAAGTGAAAGGAAATTTCAATGCACCAAAAAATACAACATTCGCAAAAGTTATGAAGAGTCAAAGTTTGATTCTGAAAGCATTTCTTTCACGAAGATACATAACTGAATTTGGAAATGTACAGAGTGTGAAGATGGCGCTTTTAGTTTACTGGCGCTTTTGGGTTATGGGTTACCTACCTTAATAAGTTATCCATCTCGTCCGTCCTTCGCCAACTCACCGCCTCTTTGGCCTGGCCCTTCACGCGGACCTCAGTGAGAAGTCCGGCCATTTCCGTGACTTCGACAACCGAAATATCTCCAGCTGCAAAACCTATCAACTTCTTCTTCTTATGACGCACTTGGACACTCAACTGAGGCCCAGTGAGGCACGGCAGGGGGATCCCCTCCTGACTGGCTGCTGCTGCCTGGCATTTCATGGAGACTGTCCAGATGTCGCACCCACAAACGCAAAGCAGACCGCAGGCAGGGAAGGAAGGTACAGTAGTCAACTGTCTCAAATTGTGTTCAAACTATGCAGTGTTACTCCGTCTCCGAAACCGACCTCAACTGACTGGCATCAGTGTAATAATAAAGTTACTTATCTAAATTAGGGGAGGCAACCCATTTCTGATCAAATAAGCAATTGTGCATATTTGGAGCGCAAGTTTTTTGAATGTGGAATTTTTCCCATGTACAACAATAGAGTTTGGAAGGATTGCATTTTTTTCCAAAATTTTATTACATAAAATGAAATTACTAGTAATTTTTTAGTGGAAGAATCTCTTCAACCTATAATGGTGATATAGTCTTTTCTATTTCTGACCATAGGCTAATTGCAAAAAATCGACCAAGGGCTGATTGCAATATTGAGGTCCTTGCAACCAATCATAATGAGCCACAACTACTCTATGGACTGTGCCATAACTTCATGGAAAGACAACAATCTATTGATCGGAAATAGGGAGGTGATTGGAAATGGATTGCCTCCCCCTAGTGGCAATGCATGAATGAACAAATGAAATTCTCCCGAAAACTGAAGGAAAAAGATCTGTCGCAACTGACCCACCTTCCAACAACTGACGAAATTCTTGACTGTCACCGGTTTTCCGATTACAGGCAGACTCCGTCTCACTCACTCGTATGATCTATGGTAACCGACTTCATCGAATTCCACCTCCCAACTTACAGTTCAGTTCCAGTCACGCAGTTTTTTCCACCTTTTGTTCGAGACCAAAAGCTTTAATCACAAAACCCGGCGTCTTCAACGAATTGCAATAGACCTGTACCACCTCAAACCGTCGGTCTCCAGTCACTTGCACTTGCACTTGTAGGTTTTCAATCTCTAAAAATTTGGAATGATAAAAATTAAAATGCATCTTCAACCAATGGTGTATTGTGTGACAAACTGTCACAATGAGCTCAAAAACTAAAAAAAATTAAAATTTTGCACCTCCCCCCTCTAAATCTAATTTAAAATTTTAAACCCCCCTCCCCTCCTGATTTGATATAAATATTTTAAATTTTTCATATTAAAATTTTTATAACTTGTGATACCTTCCTCCCCCAACCCCGTCTTGTATTTCTCAGAGGGTGGGTTTGGAGACAAAGAATATGGGATAAACAATAATCTGTATATTGTATCCGTATTTGTATCCATATGTAATATCTGTATGGAATATCCATATCCGTATTTTGTATCCATATTTGGTAGTCATATTCAACATCCGTATTTGTATCTGGTATACGTATTTGATATCCGATGGTTGTTGATTTTTCTTGAAGAGGGGGTGGGATTTTTTTAAATTCAAATCCTATGGCTGTCAATTTTTCTGATGAGGGGGGGAGGAAAATTATCAAACAGGCAGGATTGCCTCTTTTGGGTACATTGTAACCCACCTCCAACGTACTTCCAGTTCCGGTGACACTCGGTTTTCTCACCTTTTGCTCTCAAAATCTTCAAGATTTCATTCTTCAGTTCAACGAAATAATTATCTCTGAAATCCTCTTTCAATTGCGTATACGACCTCCCCCCAACCAAAACGATTTAATACAAGATGCTTCGGACGGTGATAGGGTGCACATCCCTCAAGTCATGCGCCATGGTAAGCCCCACCGGCACGCGAGGCCCAGCGGTTCCCACGCACCACTTGTCACTCACTCCGCCTTTCTCGCTTTCCTACCTMCCAGACTGGTACCCCCGAATCTCCCTGGTCTGTCGCTACGTGGCGTACTTGGTAGGTACTACGGAAGGGAATGTTGGAAGCGCTTGGCAGGCAAGAAGAAGGCAGGAGGGCAGAAGAACAGAGCTCCAAGGGAAAGGAAAGAAAGAAAGGTTCGCCGTGAGAAGAGAGCGTCTATGCTGCTACACTAGTTGCTGCAACTTGTGTGACGATAAGATCGAGGATCTGTGGTTGGATTAGCCGCGAAAGAGACGAAGAAGAAGAACGGGCACCACCTCAATATTGACGATGCTTTGATTGTGCTTTGAAGCTTTTGATGGGGCTTTGAAAGGTTGTGATGGTGCTTTGATGCGTGGGGGGGACGTTGGAGCTTGGTGGTGGAGGTCGTGACGGCGTGGAGCTTGGAAGCGACCGCGCGAGCTGGTATGTGTTGAGTTGAAATCGAGGAAATGCGTGAGCGCAAGTGCATGTTGTTGGATTGCGTGTTTGTGGTGTCGGCATTGATGCTGTCGTCGTCAGATTGCTACGCAGGTGGCGTGGTTTAGTATCTGTGAGAGTGGCGGAGTTTTAGGTAGTGATGACTTTGTGAGAATTGCGGTGGGGTTTGGTCGAAGATCGTACGCTGATAGTGATTTGGTGGAGTCTGGGTATGCCGGCAAGCGTGCATTGAGGATTAGGTGATGAGATTGCGCTCTTGGCGGAGGGTGTCGATGGTAGTGGTGAGGGAATAGTGTGGTTTGCGGAAATTTTGGTGGGGTTTGGCCAATTTTGAGTGTATGAAGTTTTGGGTGTGATTTTCTGATTTTGGGAAGCATTGGAGAGATGATCGTAGTGTTTGATTGTTTGCAAAGTTTGGTGTTGGAGCGATGTGACATTGCTCTAGTTTGGGCTTTGGCTGACGTTCGGGAATTGTGAACGGCGCATGCATTGTGTGACGGTTGCCAGTCGGTGGTGGCGCTCAGAAGTCAATTGAGCTTGGGTCTCTGCGGTGTGCGATAGGATTGAGAGTTCGACACGTCTTTGCGAAGTGAGTTTGGTTTGCTTACTTGTGCTTAGAGGATATCGCCTTCTGTTGATTTCTTTGAGAGCAGATAGCTTTGAATTGAACGACGTTTTGTGTTTGAGTTGAGCGTCGTTATGCTTGTTCAGTCGAGGCTGAGATGTTGCCAAGGTGGTGAAGATTTGATGGTGATAAGAAATTTTAGGTCGTACACTGGGTTTGTGCGTTGTGTGCATTAGGATGGGGAGATCATCCCGTCGCCGCGAAGCCAGTTTTGTTTTACGCACTTGTGTTATTGAGGGTTTCCCCTGTTTTTCTTGATAATTATTACGAAGGTACTCCCTTTCTYTGAGTAAGATTGTTGTAAATTGAKCCTCGTCAGTCAAGGCCGAGATGATGAGCATTTCATTTGTGACAAGGAATTTAGGTTGTGGTCGATGGGCACGTGGATGTGACATTGTGTCGGTGCTGAGCGGGATGTGGCCATGGGGACAGGGTTTGAGGGAAGAACGAATGCTGTGAGCGACCATGGCTGCAGTCCAGGTGATGAGCTGCTGCGGCAGGAGCGTGTCGGTCGGGGTAACCTCCTCCAAGCGCATCGATACCAGTGTCCGCGGCCATGTCGCAACGGCCTCTCTTCTCCGCTTGAAGAAATCGTCCATTGCACCTCTTGTGCAGCAGCAGCAGCTCYCGAAGGATGCCCTAATTCCCAGTAGTCGCACCAACCGCGTCTGGTGCAGCGCAGTGGARTCCATCGGCGCATGGCCCCAAACCTCTGAAACGCTCACCTTCCCCACCAGCCCCGCGGAGAGGAACGAGGAGCAGGAGCAGATGCTCAAGGACCTGGCAGACTCCGACGAAACCAAGCGCGCTAAAACCCTCTTCAACATCGTCTTCGTCTCCGCCGAAGTGGCCCCTTATTCCAAGACGGGCGGCCTCGGTGACGTCTGTGGCTCGCTCCCCATCGCGCTCGCGCAGCGCGGCCACCGCGTCATGGTGGTCTCCCCTCGCTACATGAACGGCGTGACGGACGCTTATTTCGAAGCCGCCTTCGACTGCCAGTGCCGCATCCCCATCACCTGCTTCGGCGCCACGCACGAGGTCGCGTTCTTCCACGAGTTTCGTGCGGGCGTGGACTGGGTTTTCGTGGACCACTCCTCCTTCCACCGCCAAGGCACGCCCTACGGCGACACGCGCGGCACCTTCGGCGACAACCAGTTCCGATTCACGCTCCTCTGTCACGCAGCTTGYGAGGCGCCCCTCGTGCTCGCCCTCGGCGGGTACACTTACGGGGAGAAGTGCGTGTTCGTCGCGAACGACTGGCACGCAGGCCTGGTGCCAGTCCTTCTCGCGTCCAAGTATCGTCGTCACGGCGTCTACGTGAACTCACGCTGCATCTTAGCAATTCACAACCTTGCTCACCAAGGCGTGGAGGCAGCCACGAGCTTCTCCAACCTGGGCATCCCGCAGGAATGGTATGGCGCCCTGGAGTGGGTGTTTCCCGAATGGGCCCGTCTCCACGCGCTTGACAAAGGCGAAGCTGTGAACCACCTCAAAGGCGCAGTCGTCACGTCTGATCGCATTCTCACAGTCTCCCAAGGCTACGCGTGGGAGATTACAACACCAGAAGGAGGATGCGGCCTCGACAAGCTCCTCGGCAGCCGTGCAGCAGTCATCAACGGCATCACGAACGGCGTGGACGTCGACGACTGGAGCCCGTCAACAGACCGTTACCTCGCTTCAACTTACACAGCTGGGGATTTAGCAGGGAAAGCGGAATGCAAAGCTGCGTTGCAGCGAGAGCTCGGGCTTCCAGTTCGTCCTGAGGTTCCACTCATCGGCTTCATTGGCAGATTGGATTACCAGAAAGGACCTGACATTGTGCAAGAGGGCTTACCTGAACTTATGACCGACGACGTGCAGCTCGTCATGCTCGGGAGTGGCGACACGGAGATGGAGAAGTGGATGAAGTGGGCGGAGACGCGGTACAGTCAGAAGTTCCGTGGCTGGGTGGGATTCTCCATCCCYGTGGCGCACAGGATTACTGCAGGCTGTGACATTCTTCTCATGCCRTCCAGGTTTGAGCCTTGTGGGTTGAACCAGCTGTACGCCATGCGGTATGGGACTATTCCTGTTGCACATGCTACCGGGGGACTGCGAGATACCATTGATAATTACAATCCGGATGCAGAGAATGGCCAAGGGAGTGGCACAGGATGGACATTCTCTCCCTTAACAAAGGATGCGATGGTGGGAAGTGTTTGGGGATCGATCTTTGCGTATAGGAATGACAAGGAAGGCTGGGCGAGGATGCAGTTGCGGGGAATGGAGAAAGATATGTCGTGGACGCGGTCTGCGCTTCAGTATGAGCAGGTTTTTGAGTGGGCGATGATCGATCCTCCGTATGCTGCTTGATCTGGTGTTGTTCCTCCCCCTTTTTTTCTTTTTCGGAATATTTGAGTTGATGAAGGCGACACTGGTTTCCTTAATAATGCTTATGGTTCATCCCTTGTCACCGTTTTACGGTCAATGTGTTTGTTTCCTGGAAGAGAGAGCTATATATTATGCAACAAAAGCAATCTATAGGGTAGGTCGGAATCGACGTGGTGTAGTGGCTCTACTGAATTTCCAATTTTCACTCAATGGGACTCAATGGGACTCAATGGAGATCAGTGAGCTCAAGCATTTGCTGCTTCTGTGAAAGATAGTGAATGGGGATACAATTTGATACTCCGTACAWGATGGAAATTTGCGACAAGTGCAGAGTTCTACCGTTCAGTGGAATCGTCATCCTGTCACTTGGGCTGGTGAGATGCTCTCCACTTGGTGTGAGGCTGTTCTTCCTTTGTTGACTTTTTTACTTYGGCAGTACAAAGTGGACTGCTCCACTGACATTTTGTGGTTGGTCTCTAGCACAAGCTGATGCTTCCGAATTTCTTAGTCTTATACTCGTATTTCTTTTTCCATAGCACTCCGTAGGAGTTAGTTCCTATGTACAAACTCTGAAATGGGATTTGTGGTGGGTGTTTAGATAACCCATCTTGCATCAAATTTTTGATTGAGGAAGATGAGTCTCCAATTGGATTGCTAAAGAGGAGTTTTTCAATTTTGAAACTTGTAAACTCCTTGTAGAAGGTGAGAGCTTCCAATATAAAAAAGTCTTCATGAAATGTGAGTGTAAAAAATGAATTTTTTTGTCTAATGATGGGAATGACCATAGAAGTAGCTTTTTCAAAACTTAATAATGGTAGAATTTACTCAATTGGAGACGTAAAAGTTTGTTATGAGGGACGGTTTTTGTGGGTTGAATTGAAGAATATGCCTGGCGATGGTGAGTGTTCTTGTGTAATGTGAAATCTTAATAATTAATGAATGCTAATGCATCATGTATACTGACATGGAATTGATGGAAATTTCATTGTTTTCATCCACCCAATTGATGGCAAATTCTTGAATTAGCTATCTTAACAATTGTAAGGTTTTGCATATTCTTTGCAAATATTACATGGTTGAGGTTATCAATTGATTCCTTGCAAATATTCTCTACAGTTCAATAAACATAAGTACATTTTAACTCATAGACTAACTATTCTTTGGAAGGGACATTCTCTATGCTTCCTTGCAACTCGATCAAAAAAAGTCCCCTCCATTGTTGATCTCAATTAAAAATAGCTGACACCTTCAATGCCATCAATCTTGATTTTTCAAGTGAAGTACTTGTCGTTGATGAACATTGTGCTAAGAGACAAAAGAAGAGACCTCAATGTTGCATACTAGGATTTAGAATACTTTGTCTCTCTCTTCACATTCTTGAGTGGATTTGTCTACAACTTTGTTTAGTTGCAGCCTTCTTCCCACTCTTATTACACAGTTCAATTTCAATGTTGCATATTAGGATTTAGGGTACTTTGTCTCTCTCTTCACATTTATGCGCATTCAATCTCAATATTGCATGTTAGGATTTAGGGTACTTTGTCTTTCTCTTCACATTTTTGTGCGCTTTTTTCTACAAGTCTATTTTGCTGCAGCCCTCTTTCCACTCTTTTTACTTAGTTCAATCTCTAGGTAAGGTTTTGTGATGTTATTTTTTTTTTATATAAATTATAGTGTGTATGAATAGATTATATGGTATATGGTGTATATTCTTTTCACTAAAAGTCTTTTATTATTGCATTGAATTGTGGTATTGAAGAATGGCACCAACCATGTTTTAGACAATAAAGGCAACAATCTCCAAAGGAAAAAAAATTGGAGATAGAAAAAACTACAATCCACAAAAAGAAGTAAATAAATTTGAAGTTAGCTAGCCTTGCTACACAATCCAATTTGATGCAACCCTTGCAAAGGAAATTATTATTGCTAAGATTGCTGCAAAAAAGATTGCACAAAAGCAAGTATTATTAAAACAAACCTTGCTATAAAACTTCAAGGAAAAGAGCTCTTACACAATGCATAGAATTGGATGTCAATGTGACCATTTCTACATAGAGTTTTGACATTTCCATATAGCCTACAGAAAAAACTGAAGATTTCATAGAAAAAAAAAATGTATATTTGGACTTTGCTTCATTGAAAGAGGTGGAGCATTCAAATGGTGATGTATTTTGGCCTCATGTATGGTGAGCAAACACATTTGAACATATCTTAAATGGAACAAAGGTCAAAGTCCTCCAATGGGGCATTTTCTTCGAACCAAACCCCTCTTTGAACTTTGGTTTGTATACATTCATTAAAATGTTGGGATGATACATCGAAGACAAAGACAAAAAACTCTTTGAGTGTGCAMAAGAATGTGACCCTAGAGTAAATTACTGAAGGAGTTAAGGAATACGTGAAGCATGGTACTTTGTTTGCAAAAATATAATCAATTTGATTTACAAAATTTGATTCATAAAAACCTCATTGAGAGGGCTACAACATTCTATAAGTATAAGATGAAGAAACAATTCCAAAATATTCTTCTTAGCACCTTCTTGACGATGTTGCAATCTAAACAATACATCTAAACAATACATCCCCTGAACTTCTAAAACTCTATCAGTTTGTCAAAGGAGAACGAAATAAACCAAGACCTCAGTGCTTTAGAAATGTATGACAAAGCTGGATGCTCTTGACATAGATGATGTGACAAACATTTTTTGAGTATACAAATYTAGGTTCTTGCCTTGTAGATTTGGGTTAACAACAACTTGCATTGAACTTGAATAAGGCTCGAGAAGGTGTAGAGTATGATATTTAGTTGCTAACAACATTCTAAGAGACTTGAGGCAAGAGTAGAATGATGTGTTTGTTATTGATGGCAATTAAGATGCAATTGTATCTCATGTAGAGTTTTCCAAAACTAGTGTAGATCTTGGTATTTGATACCTTGGTTCAAATATACCTTGGTTCAAATACCTAAATCTAATATATTTAAACCAAGGTATTTGAACCAAGGTATATTAGATGTTTTTTGAAGCCTAGGAAGGGCTGCTAGTTCTGAGCTTCGTTCCCACAACACTGCATTAGCAATCTGATGTGGCAAAGCAACTGCCACGTCGGTTTTAATTTTTTTTTCATTTTAGGAACGTTTTTTTTTTTTGGTAATTATTTTTCTGACAGCAACCAGCGGTTCCATCATGGCATTGCGAACATTAAGGGGAAGAGGCCTGAAACGGCCCTTTAGAGGCCTCATTTCTCATCTAATGCAAGTGGTTTATAGTGACCATGACTTGGCCAATAGTTTTCTACTTTAGTTCTAATCATTGAATCACTTATGGATGATTGCAAGAAACACCTGTACTATTTTGATGTCACATGTTGCATGTTGATCTGTTTTTTGGCCATGACTTTGGTGTTATGGCTCCAAATGACTCAAGATTTATAGAGAGGGTACTCATGACAACTATAGACCTTGCTTTATTTTTGGGTAATTTTCAAAAGTGGTTTAAAATCCAAAAATAGACCTCAATTGAATGTCACACTTGCCAATTTGGAGGTTTTTTGAGCAAAGCAATATCCAAAGAAACGAGTTTAGAGCTTAACTTTAGAAAAGATAGTTTTTTGGTAGACTTGTAGATTTTGGCCAAAGAGATTATTAAAATAATGAATTTAAAGTGAGCTATTTTTTTCTTGCATTTTGAAACATATAAAATATTATTTTGGTGTTTTTTTGGTGAATGACCATCACCATAAAGTTGTTAAAAATGGCCATCTTTTATTTTCTCTAAAAATTCTTTTTTGTATTTTTTGTAAATTATAATGTCGAAGTACCTATTTCTTTTTGAGTTCTCCAACTTAGAGAATTTTCCTATGTTCTTCCTTACTAGTATATCCTCTTCTTAAAGGTATGTACATTGTGTATATTTTTCAAAAAAAATTTAAAATTAATTTTATAATTTTAAAACACTCTAGAAAAAACCCAACAATACACCTAAAAATGCAACAAATAGCATAGGTGTTTCTTGCAATCACCCTTATGGCTTTTTTAGAAGAATTTTGAAATGACTATGGGTTTTTTAAACACTTAATTGTGTATTGTTTAAAATAATTTTTTGTACATAAGTTCTTTCTAAGAAAACGATAATATATCCCTTTTCAAATTTTTTAATGTTTTTTTTTTGTCAAATGAACAAATGAGATGTGTACTTATTTTCTAATTATTTTGGTTTCTATAGTTTTGGTAATTTTTTCACTATCTCTTGAAAAGAGATATGTATATATATATAGATGATTGATCTACCCCAAATTTTTTGCCCTTTTGGACTCATATAACATTGTTTAACAACAATCACGACAACAATGCAAGGTTCTCTATTGCTCCCAACTTGATTACAATTCTATATTTGGCAAAAACTCTTGAATGTCTTAATTTAAAGTGCCTCAAGCATCCCTCAATAAATGTTCCAATTTAGAAGATACTTGCATAGTAATTGAGCAATGCTATGTAAAATTAGATTTATAGCTAGCTAAATGGGTTCAAAGTTTGATATGGAGTTACATGTAAATTTTTTGGATCTTTATTGACATCTCATTGGCTCTCTAATTGAAATTTGTCCATTATCTTTTACCTCATCTCTTAATACCTCATATGCCTTTTCAACTACTCAACAATTTTCTCTAATAAATTGTTTGACAACTTATAGGCTACATTTGGCAAACAACCTTACAAAGTTAAYTCATAAAATAAAAATGCCTTTCATGAATCTTTAAAGTATAGAGCCTATAATTATGAAACGACCTCAATATCCTTTGCTTTGCATGATCCATATTTGGCCACAAAGTATGATTGAAAATTATGTTGTTTTATTTATAGAAAATGAATCTCTTATTTTCTTAAAATCTTATAACTTTAGATGTTTTTTGTGTGAAAATTTGAAATCATTGTGATTTTTTCAACTAAGAGTAAAGATTCTTAGCAAACATAGTATATGCTTGAAAATTATGAAATCTTCACCATAGTTAAATTTTGAAGTTTAAAACGTCATTTTATGATCCAAATTTATGTATCATTGTGTAGTTAAAAAAATTATAATTCTATAATGATAGGCCCAAAGTTTAAATAATTATAAAAATTTAAATATTTAAATTTTCAAGTTGGAGTAGAAAATAGATGTATAAATTATTTATCATTATTTGATCTCAAAATTAAAAAAGATCACTATTTTCACTAAATTTCAAATGTAGACCAAAGATTTACAATTGCCAAAATATATGGAAAAAGCATCTTTTATGAACAATTTCATTAGCACCTTTTTTTTGGTTGAAAATTAACTAATACATCAAATAAGGAATTTTGACCAACATCTAGTAAAAGCGCATCAAAAGAACACTAAAAATATTGGATGAAAAAATGCATTTTTTCATCCTATTTTTCTCATTTGAAATTATCAAAGTGCTGGTGTGTCACTCCGTGTTCCTATAGGGTTATAGTATAGCTTGATGGTCTAACAACCTAAGGTTAACCCTTAAAGGACAAGACAGGCACAAATTGGCACTTGCCAATGATAAGATGCAACAAGTTCTCATTCATTTGATAAATAGATAACTTTCATTCAAATCTTATATGTGCTCATAAAGCACCTCTTTAAGGGTTGGTCACCTTTTTTGATGGTTTTCAAATTCACAAAAGCATTTTCCCTTATTTTTCAATTGAAGAAAAATTGATGAAGAATTTAACACAAGTAGTTTCATATTTTTTGAAGCATTTATGAATTACTTATGAATTTCCAAAGAAATCTGCCATCACAATCTTGAAAAAGATATGGCTTTACCAAAAACAAGCACTGCCACATGCCAAAAGTAAAAGAAAAGGTTCCAAAATGCAACCCTTACTAAAACTTGAATGGATGCTTGAGTCAATCATTAATTCAAATTTTTAGCATGTATAAGAAAGTAGTTGGGCCGCCAATTCTCATTTTGAAAAAATTTAATGGACACCTATCCATGTAGTTAGAAATGGACCCACCGTGAGTCTTAAACCATCCATTGGAGAAATATGAACCATCCATTAGAGAAGTCTAAACCAAATCTTATTATGCTCTCACATATTCCATTTTTTGACCATCATGTATCCATTTCAAAGCTTCCTATGTAATGGTTAGAAAAAGAGGGTTAGTTTTAGAGCACACTACTATACCACTTGGTGACGTAAACCTTCAATTAAGAATTCCAAAATTTCTAGAATAGAAGATGCTATATCCATGGATCACAAAGATTCTTTCTAGTGTTTGTGGAAATCCTACTTTTTTTTGTTCTTGATCTAAATTTTAGCCACGAGAATGATATATTTTGAATTTGAGCCCAACTAATAAGCTTACCAAGTCTAGTTTCTACTCCAATTTAAAATTTTGAAAAATTTCTGAAATTGTGTAATTTATTGCCATTTGGTTTTCAATCAAATTGCAATGGTTCATTAATTTCTGAGTACAGAATGATAAAAAAAAATTGATTAACAATACAATATTATGCAATATAACATAAACCTATGATTAATTTTTCAGGTTTTTTTAACCTCGTTTGTATTTTACATTAATTTTATTCACTTTTCATTCAAAAATTTGTCTAACAACTGCAGCATATTCTTTTCTTCTCTTTCAGCAGAGGCAACTGTGTACGAAAATTTTGGACTTAATAATGTTATAAAAATAAATTTCATACAATTTTTTAGGGCACTTGGTTGAGAATTTTTGCAAGAAGGTGGATTAAGAAATTATCTTTGTGGTATTGTTGACTTTTCAACATAATTAGGAAGATGCTTAACATTGGAATGATGTGGCCCCCATGACTAAAATACTTTGATTGAGTTGGACCTATAAGTGGATTCTTTAATTCTACAACAATTAATAGGGAAGTTATCCACATCAAACCTTTTAGGTTCACAATCTTATAGGGTTAACTCTCAAAGAAGCCAAAGGTTCAAATTTTTAACAATGGATAAATGCAAACACATCCCAAATACAAAAATATGCATTTTTTCATTCATCAATTTTAAAGATTCTTATGTTACTTCTTTAACATTTATTCAAAGGATACTAGTAGATGTGACCTCAAAAAATAAATTTTTCATTTCAAAAAATGACCCTCCTTCGAATACAACTTGAATAAAAAAGTAAAATAATAATCTCCAAAAATCACTTTGATTAGAATTTAACATTTTGAACTTAAAGGAGAAAAGATCTTGTTAAAATAAAAAAGATCCAATCTATAATCTATTTTAGAAGGGAATTTGGATTTTTGGCTTGAAATTATGTTGAGAAATTTTTGTTGGTAACTAGTTGATCTAAACATATGGATATGATTTGTAGATCATATTTTGCAATTATTGTTTGATAGCCATCATTATACTCTCCTTCTTAGTTGCAATTTATAATACATCTTCACAATTTTGAAAATTTCTACTTTCCCATGGTCCTTAAGGGGTTAAGCAAACAATGCTCAGATGTGAGCGTGTGAGTATGAGCCCAAGAGTGTGGAGCAAGGATTGTGCAAGTTACCAAAAGCATTGAAATGTAAAAAAATGATGTAATTTCTAAATCTTTTGGTTTAGGGTTAAGAAGTCAAAGATTGATGTTTTTTCAACAAAAATTACTATATTAAAAAAAGTATGACCTAATAATTCCGGGTTCTCGCAGTGTCTGGGGTTAGCTCCTTGCGGTGGTTTACAAACTGTGATGTAGATTGAGATATTTGACTTATGGACTTGGTATTTCTGGTTCCTTATGGACTTTAGGGTTGTTGCAGAGGAGCCTGTTGGCGGGTCAAGCGCAGGCTCGCTTCGTGAGGCTGCTTGACGTCCCCGTTCGTAACATTGCTGGCTAGGAGCAAGCAAGGCTGCGGAGATTGTGCATTTTGGGTTTTGCGTTCACGTGTAATTATTGGGATGGTTAGTACAAGGGATCCTCACAATCAGAAACCCCTTGGTATGGGTTCGATCCTCATTCTACTAGTCTCCGGCTTTTGTAAGGATTAATGCCGCCTCGATGATGAGGATTTTCCATTTTGACGAGCTGAATTCTCTGTTTTAAGTGGTACCCTTGTCTTTCTCTTCCGCATTGACAGAACGCGCCAGAAGTGAGAGAGGATTTGTGTTCTTGATTTCTTTTGGGTTGATGCCCTATGAATCATTATGCTTGGCTGCTCGGAAGAGAGCTTCAATCTCTGTTTCAAGTGTTGCCAATTGTGCATCTTTGGGTTCTCTTCGTCATTGTCAGAAGAGACCATAACAGAGAAGTTTGTGTTTTTTTACTGCCCTACGTTTTCTTTTCGATTACTGACCTATGAACTGTGATGATTTGAGGAGCCGAAATCTCTGTTTCAAGTGGTACCATTTGTGCACCGTTTGGTTGATGGAGGATTGATAATCTAGAGGAAATGAAAAATCTGAACTGGCAAAATAACTGAACCTCATAGTGACTTCTTTTCGGAATCCAATTCTCAAGAAACTTACACAAAAGCAAACACATACAGGCAAGAAACTGTTATTTAAACGATTTTGAGTGTCAGGACCTACCTTACCTTAGCWTACATACACTAAACGTGACTAACTTCAACAAAAACCTAACAAGTACTGCTCGATGACTTGACACACCCAAGCATCAGGTTTATTGATAAACATTGAAGTAGTCGCGGAATCTTTGCTGAAACCTCAGCAATACCAGCCCGAATCCTTTATCAATTTTCACAGCTTCGAGACAGCATAATGCAATGAAAAGAGTATCGTCGATAATGTTCACAAGTAGCACCTAGAATTCTCACCTGTAGAGCTCATGTATTGGAAGAAAAAAACGAAACACCCAATTCTCCTAGAGCAAGACCAAATTAAATTACATTCTCTACATACATCACTCAGCAAGCCCAAAGTAATTAATAAGTACTTGCACATTGTCTTACCTAATCAAAAATCCCTGTGTACATTGAAATGTAAAGTTTGATTTGTCAAGTCTGATAAAATTTGCTGTTTCAGTTAGTAGCACCAGCTDAACCGTCAGGCTGTGCATTCCACTTAATTACAACTGAGAAGAAAAGTTCAATCTACGGAATGACATTCCAGAAGGCCCTGCACAGCACAGCCTCCGGCTCGTGCAACCCCACGGCAGTGGGAGGTTGTTCGGGGAGGTTCCTCCACTCGCTGGTGGATAAATCCAGAAGCCAGAAATACGGACTGGTCGGACCACGGTGGACAATGACCATCAGAAAGTCATCGCATGCACGAAGACGCATGGCGAAAAGGTCCTCCACCTCCAGCAGGAGCTCCTGAGCAAACGCAGGGCATTCATACGATTGCACTCGCACCCAAGTCTTCGTCGTCTGGTTTTGCAGATGATACTCCGTGATGCAAAAGTCGTGGGGAACCCTTCTTCTGCGATGGGAGGAGGATGCAGCGGCATCCGTTTGCGCTTGCGTTTGCGTCGGTTCCCCTTGCAATACGAAAATTCGGTCCTTCAAAAGCACCGAGTCAATCGCAGACGGCATTCCTGCAGAAGGGTTGTCGTTCTTGTAGTATCGCTCCAGTTTGCTTTTCGCGAAGTCGAAAGCAGCTGGAGTTGCACTGAACTTGCGACACCAACCATGCCCACCGGTCCAATTGTATGCGCGACCAAAAATGAAACCACGCGAGGGCGAACCACACGAAGGCGGCGCTGCTTGGGTCCACTCCCTTGTACCAGAATCGTATGTCTCTATGGTCGACCGGCCTTTCACGTACGCTGCCAAACAAACCTGGTAGCGTTTGGTATGATCCAAGTCCACTTGGATGTGCACCATTGTAGGCAAGGCGGAGTACTGATAGTGAGGAGGCGGGAGCTCATGCTGAACTCGAGTGAAAAGATTCACCACGACAATGCACACAGGATCGTGCTCTGTGGGTTTCCGGAGCAACAGAAAGCACACCAATCCGCCATCACACGCATCCACCGCGGTCCACATGAAGGGCCACTCCTGCCAATCTTTGTTCCACGACCTTTGCAGACGGAGGTGATAGGCATGTTGCCATTTGCCCTTGTTGATATCATAMATCGTCACAAAAAATTCCTCTTTGGAAGACCGGGACAGAAGTGCCACCACGGTGGGATTGGCTTCGTGAATGGTCCGGTTCATGTCCGAGTTCACGTTGGCCATGTCACTCCTCCACTCCCTCGAGAGACTGCGCAGGCGAGTGATGTCAGGCACCGGCAGACGCGCCAAGACCAGAAGCAGCAGCTCTCTCGGAAGAGTTCTCCAAAGAACCGGATTCAGCATCTTTGGATCCACTGCGATGATGTGACGTGAAGCAGACACTTCGAGTAACCTTCGTAACCCTGGTTCCGGAAGCTCCCCCGGCGGCTTGTCCCCGTCAATGAGGTTGTTGAGCTCCTCTCGCAAGAGCCATGCCACTTGCAGGTAATCCGATCGCTGACGATCATCGTTCAGGCCGCCGCTTGTTCCGCCATGGTTCATCTTCCCCACGGCATCGCTACCACCAACGGTAGAGCATTCCTGGTTCGAGTTTTTTGGATTGGATTTGTCCTTCCCAGCGGTGCATTTCTTCTTGCTCCTCGTCAACATCTTGTACTGTAACCTCTCCGCTTTGCAAGCTTGAGAGTCGCTGCTTACGCTGTCGCTGAGCTAGAAAGCGAGAACTTTCTCAAATTCCGTTCAGTAGCATTTGCAGTTCTGATTTCACAAATACAACGCCATTGATCAGTAAGACTGGGATTCGAAAGCACACCAAAAAACATGGAGAGCATACGGGCTTAGATTTCAATCAAAGTACTTACCGGAACAAATGAAGCAGTCCGTTGGGTGCTGTGCAAAGTCCAGCTAGTGAGCACCACGCCATGTCCACATTCAATGAAGTCGAGAAGCTGCCATACTCGTTCTGGGTTGCACCAAAGAATCCCATCCCGTCCAAAGTGAACCAGAGTTTCAATTTCAACGTGAAGGCAACCAAATTCCACTTCGAGAAAGATCCACAAGCCAAGTTAAGAACGCTACATCAATTCGGAGAGGAATTGAAAATCAATCCTCTGCTACAGAAACTGAAGCTAAGAAGGTTGCAGATTGTGAAGTCGAGCTTTCGCAAACTAACTCTGTTACTTTCCTTATTTGGAAAAATCAACTGATACGTGATCGAAAGCATTCATAACATTAACATTCTGCAAAGTTAAGAAAGCAACAAGCAGAGGCAGAACGCTGTAATGCAGAAAACATCCAACGTTACTTGAAGCTACAATAGTGCACTAACTTTTAACTCTTTCAACATGGCTGCACCTACTACAAGTTTTCACTAAACCCCTCAAACACAAGCAAGGTTTCTTTCGGAACGCGTTTCAAATCTTAACACAAAGCAAAGCAAGGGGTCATATTGTCTTCGGTTTACATATAGGTGATATTAGAGTTCCTACTTCTACTATCCTCTACTAACTAATGTTTGATCATGGCGGAAATTGGGTTTCTTACCTTATCTTAAAACAAATGGGGAAAAAAAGGGACTCCACCACCTCTTGGGATGTAAAGTCAAGGGGCACCCGCTACACATTGCCCCATAATTCTTCTCACACAACTTAAAAACACAATCTGTGATGGCAAAGCGCATGAAATAGGAAACCTCTCGCGCAGCGAAGCTCACCAAGACAAAAACAATAATAAACCTAAAAAGACATGACTTAATGTGCCGCCCGAGCCTATGAAGCACAAGACGTTAACCCTAAAAGGACAACTGTCGCGCGGCGGAGCCAACGAAGCACCAAAGCCCGAACCCTAAAAAGATGAGACCTCTCATCATGTGGAGCCCATGAAGCACAAAAGCTTCCACTTTAAAAAAGACAAGACCAAATGACCTTCAATGACCAAAAGACCTTCAATGAAGTGGTTCAATGTGTGCTCAATGACCAAATGACCTCCACTTTAAAAAGTACAAGACCAAATGGAGCTTACAAGGCATGAAAGCTTCAACTCCTAAAAGATGAAACCTTTCATAACAAAATTGTGCCAAGAAGATTTGATTTTTCCACCTATAGGTGCCAACTCTAGAATGATGTGGAAATTCATCTAATAGCCATTTTTCAATTGTAGTGTCTTAGCAAAGTTACATGGTTGTAGTTCTTGTCTTTTCATTGGTAAGGGAAAACTTTTAAATCAAATAGTACATAGAAAATACTCCTTTTTTAAACTTGTAGCCTCACTATGGATTATAAACTTGCAATGAAATGGTTCAATGTCAATGTGTGCTCAATGCTTAAAACTAGCAAGAGACAACCTCAATGATAGGTTTTCAATGAAAGATGATGCAATTTTTGGACCAATAGGTGCATTTTTTGGTTCTTTAGAAAATGAGAAAGTCATGCATTGGAATGTTTGTGTCTTTGGTGTTGAAACATGGTTAAAATTGAGTATTAGGTCCTTAGTTACTTGTACACCATTACTTTTCTAGAATTGATATTCATTCTCTAAAACTAAAGCTCGAGGACCACAAATTAATTTATCAATTCAAAATTATTGATATCCTTGGAAATGATTTGTATTATTTTTGGATGTTTGTGGAGAAATCTCTATTCATTTAACTAATTATTTTAATTAATTGAAAACATCACTAGCATGTAATAAGCCTTCCTTAGAAAATATGGACGTCTTTATTGTCTCCAAAAATCCTATCTAAGGGTGATTGTAAAAAACACATGTACTATTTGGTATAGTTTTTAACAATGCTCGTGATTTTTTGTGGAGAACTTTGAAATTAGAATTTTTGTTTAAGATTCAAAAAATATGGATAATGCACATACCTTTAAAAATTAAGATGACAATGACCAGAGAATGAAAAGCATAGGAAAATTTTCTAATTAAGGAGGAGAACTAGAAGAGTGTCAAATCCCAAAAAGGTTGATAATTATTTTGTTGTTCTAACTGATAAAAAATAAAATAGACTAATAAATAAAATAAAAATTGTCTTTTTTGTAACAACACTAGGAAGATAGTCATTCACGAAAAGAACCTCCAAACATAACATTTTACATATTTAGAAATGCCCAATAAATGAAGCCCTTTTTGTGGACTTCCACACCACAAAAAAATAACTATTTTTAGGATTCCTTCGGAAAACAACTACAAGTCTATTAGAAGACCATTTCCTCCAAATTTTTGCTCCATATTCATTATTTTGGAAGTTTAAGTACTACTTTTGCTCAAAATACTCCAAAATTCAACATTGTGAATAGATATAAAATTGGGGGCTATTTATGAATAGTGAAATATATTTAGAGTATTCCAAAATATTGGAAAAGGTATATAATTGTCAAGAATACCTTATGTGGAAATTTTGAGTCATTTAAAGCAAAAGCACAAAAGTTATGGCCAAAAAATAGGATCAACTTATGGCATGTGATAAAAAATAGTACAAGTATTTCTTGCAATTCCTCCATTAATCCTAATGATTGTTGTAAAAAATTTTGCACAAAATGTTCTACATACTTATCAAGATCAAAGCTTCTTTTGTTTTACAAGGATAATTCAAACACAAGGAAAAACATGAAATTTTGGAATTTTGGAAATTGAAGTTTCAAATTTAATTGAAGCCTAGAATGTGATAGCACCAAGGTGGTAAATTTTCACCCTAGTTTAATATCACACGAAACATAAAGGATTGAACATATCTTAAACTCTTGAAAATCGTAATTTGCATGCACGACACCATAATCTTCAATATAATTAGAAATCAGAAGAAAATAATGAAAATATTGAATTTGTAGTTTTTTTAAACAAATTCTTGAATGTAAAGTGAAATGCATCATTAGATAGTTGAAGAGTTTATACTATAAACCTCAAATAGCCAAATACAAATTTGTAAAAAGGATTTCTTTGCTTCAAAGAGAAACAAATCCAAAAAGGCATCCAATAAATAATCTAATGAATTTAAATACATTATTAAGAAAAGAAAAATCTATCATTTCTACTTGATTACTTAATTTATTTTACAAGTGTTATATTCTAAACTCTTCTTCATCTTTACAACGGTGTGATTTATATTTCACATTTTAATCAACATTGGTGTAAATGCACACGTCATTCATAAATTTCTACAATTGTGTTTGCCCACTTTGCCGAAAACGCTCTATGTTTGCCATTTTTTTGCAAAATGTAAAAATTAACAATTTTTGTCATATTCATTTGCGAAATCTTGCACTAGACCTATACAAAAAATTGTAGACGATTTTTCAAAAACTTTGGCCTTATAGGTTGCAGGATACGTGGTGAATGCAAAAAAGTCTTATTAAATAAAGTGCTTTTGAGGGTAGTACTATATATTTATAATAAATATAAAACACTACAAATAAAATATCCTTATAACTAAGGTTTCAAAACAAATTTGCTCCACAAGCTATGTAAAATAAAAAAAMATCATTGATATTTTTGTATTCTTTAATATGATTGCTAGAAAATAATGAAAACATTCACAAGTTGTTTTTCTTAAATTTATAACTTTCTTTTGGATTGAAAATTTCAGAAAATCTCTTTTACTTTTATTTAAGGAAATTATAGAGGGCTTAGCCATTACTTTTGACATGTCGATGATTGGGGCATTGGCACAAGGCACACTAGGATAGTAGTAATTTGAATTTGGAATATAAAAACAAAAAGATCATTTTACATGAGGAATTATTTGAAAACATTGGATTTTGAAGCAAAAACTATTTCTGTGCATGAATGGCTTTCCATGATTGGGCAATGACTAATAGAATTGTTAAGAGTGGAGCCACATTCCATCTTTGTTGTCTAATGTTGTTTAGTATCATATTGTATTTTGTTTCTTAGTTTGAGTATTAATAATGATATCCATTGAGAATTTGTCTTGATAGTATGTGAATTCAATGAATTGTTTAGCTAAATCAGATTATAAGGGTGATTTAGTAGTACTAACATGCTTGCGGTTATTGTTTAGCTCCATAGTCACAATTTTATATTGGATCTATGCAGGGACATGATAGTAGCCAAGAGGGTATTATATTTCTTTTGGTTTGCCTGGTTTTTATCTACATGAATGAAATTAAAGCATCTTCAAGTTTTTTACTCATGATCATTTTTTGCAGTGCCCAAACAACATTGCTATGTCATTTTATTGCCTAATTAAATGCACAAACTACGTTTTAATGGCAGCATAGCAATTTTGAGCAACTCACTACGACTAGAGTTTTTATCATTTTGCTTTGATATTTTCACAAAACATGTGCCCAAGGAGTAGCTATGAGGCCCAAATTTTTTTATAACTTTTGACTACATAGTTAAAAAGTTATTCTATGATATGTTGTTTTCATTACTCGGCGGGTAGTCAAGGCAACAAAAAGAACTTGTTTAAAAATTATTTTTCTTAAAAATAAAAATTTGAAATTGTTTCTTTAGATTTTGTCTAAGTTGAAAGCTTTGAATCATTCTATTTTGATCATCAAGTCAAAATTTATGAGGAGTTTCAGTTTGGGGTAGTTTACAAGTAGTTATACAATCTCTACTCTACAAAAAACTTTGAAATCCATTATTTAATTCTGTTTTTAAATATTTTTGGAAAAAAATAAAAACAAGAGCTGTAAAGTGTTTATTACAACGTTGTAACCAATGGGATTGGCAATTTTCAATTCCATAAATAAACTGTTTACAATTTAGTATTTTGAGTCATTTTCTACTTCTTTCTACTTACTATTTTTCTCCTATATGTTGTACAATTCCAAATGATTTGAAAATTTTCAAGCATGTAACCAACTTGCCTTGAAGAATGAATCCAAAGAGTGACCACCATTTTGGACATTTTTTCATACAAATGTGACTTTGTGAAGTCTAGCTGCCCGCTTTTTCATGGCGCCAAAGATATGATTTTTGCCAATTCAAACAATGATATCTTGCAATCTACATGGTGGAAAATTCTGAAAAATTTTCCACATCTTTTCAAACCAGTGTTCTACAAGATCTTACAGTGATATGTATCAAAAAATGTTTTCTTTTCTAAAATTTGGTACTTGTATTAGAAATGGCAGTTTTGGAGCGTTTTTGGTGAAAACATAGTCAAAATCATTTACGGGTTATTTTGAGATTTTTTACATTTGATCTTGGACATATATGCTAGTAGGAGATGTGCATATGTCTATGTTTTGCTCAATGAAATTTGTACAATTGATATTAGTATTTGCATTGGGACCAAAATAGGTGTTTTTGCATGTTATCCATATAACTTCCAAATCTAAATTTGCATAATTGGATTATTTGTTTTTATGTACCCTAAACAAATTAGAGTTTCGGGTTTGAAGGTTACTTGACAACACGTACGGTCCTTCTCCTCAAGGCCTTCAACAACATCAAAATCCAATAGAGTTCCTAACCTCAAAGCTCAAAGTTCCAAGTGAAGGCTCAAAACGCAAGTTGCTGCTATTGTTCATCAATCGCCTCCAAAACAAAAATGCGCACACAGAGAATACTCAGAAAGAATTTCAAATAAGATTAGCTAAAACAATAGACTTCCCACATTCACGCTATAAGTAGTGGTTCAATGATTGACTTCATTGTTAACTATAGAAAAATAGAATACGCCTGTTGATTCAAGAATTAGGAAATTTTGGTGACTATCTTGGCCATGGGGGCGTGTCCTTACACGGTCAACCTTTAATTGTTGAGGTAGATGTTTCAAATGTGTCCGATGGATGACAAAGAATCTTTTTGTGTGGGATAGAAGTGCAACTATTCATCCTCAAAAATTTGTGTGAAAAGGGGAGATCCTCTACAACACTTTTGGCTTCCAATGAGTGCTTTTGGATTTTCTTCAACTAATTCTTCTCAAAGTATCAAAATGGATGATTTCCACACTTGCCAATCTAGGTGTCCTTTAACCCCTAAAGGTTTTTGACTATGTTTTCACCAAATAACTCCAAAACTGCTATTTCTAGGACAAGTACCAAATATTTTTTCTTCAACTTTTTTGAACACATTTGTCCATAGGATCTTGTAGTACACTAGTTTGAAAACATGTGGAAAAAATTTCATGAATTTCCACATTGTAGATTGCAAGATATTAGCATTTGAATTGGAAAAAAAAAAATTTTGGCCTTGCAAAAATTGGGCAGCTATACTTCAAATGGTCACATGTGTATGAAAAAATGAACAAAATAGTGGTTGCTCTTTGGATTCATTTTTCAAGGCAAGTTGGACACATGCTTAAAATTTTTGAGATCATTTGGAATTGTACAACATATAGGAAAAAATAGTAAGTAGCAAGAAGTAGAAAATGGTTCATGACACTAAATTGATAACAATTTATTCATGGAATTAAAAAATGCCAATCCCAATCGTGGAAATGTTGAAATAAACAATCTACATCCTCCAATTTTTTTCTTCCCAAAAATATTGAAAATTGAGTAAGATGAAGGACTTCAAAGTTTATTTAGATTAGAGATTCCATAACTACCTGCAAACTACCGGCAAACTAAAACTCCCATAACTTTCATCTCTTTAACCCAAATGGAATGATTCAAAGCTTTCCATTGTATATATAGATCTAGAGAACCAATTTCAAATTTTATTTAAAAAAGGTAATTTTTCAAGAAGTTTTTTTTGCTGCCCGTGTTGCTAGCGGAGCAATGAAAACAACATATCATACCATAACTTTTTAACCATGTAGTCAAAAGTTATAAAAATTGTTGGGCCTTAAAGCTACTCCTCGGACACATGTTTTGTGAAATTTCAAAGAAAAACATCAAAAACTCTACTCGTAGTAAGCTGCCCAAAATTGTTATGTTGCCAAAAAAACTAAGTTTAGTGCTTTAGGGGTTAACCCTTGAACGCCAATGATAGATAATCAAAACGTATAGGAGAGAATTGCAACTTTTTGTCATCAGTATTGGGAGTGGAAAGGCAATATCCTTCCAATGAGTATATTTGTCTTTTCAAAGTAGATGATGTCACATGGTATCAAAAATGCATTATTTCCAGAGACACTTGTATTTAAATGTGTGCATTTGTGTGTACAAATGGACAAATGGGTAAGTTAATTGCTACTTCTAAATATGACCTGTGCTATCACATATTTTGAAATATATATCACATTATAGGAGGCTCACACGGTACAACCCTTACTAACCCACAAGTCACCACATAGTGTGCTTTAGTAATTTCAAGCATTATTCTCTTGACTTGAATTTGAGCCATAGAAATKACCTTTTTTGAATTTGAGCTCAATTAATGACATGATACTTTTGAAGTATAGTTTCTACTTCAACTTGAAAATTTGGAAAACTCCTAAAATCAAATATTTTCTTGAAATTTGAAATTTGGGCCAATAATCACAATCTATTTATTTTTAATTATAGAAAGACATGGTAAATGTTCCTCCTCCATGATATAAGGTAACAAGTCCTAAGAGCTAAAACTCAATTTTGAGGAGGCAAAGCTTCTTGAAATAATTCAAGAAATTTTCTTTGAAAGACAAGTGGAATTGGCATTTAACCCAAGTTGTTTCATATTTTTTGGAGCTTCGTGGAATTAGTTGTAAAAATTTGAAGTTGAAATGGCTAGGTCTCTAAAACCACCCACCTCCTAAAATGTACATTGTTTGTACATGGCTGAAGGCTATGAAAAAGCAACATGTACACATTCTATACATTTGAGGATGTGAGGTAGAGCCTGTACAATTTTAGAGCCTGTTACGTTACTTCACTGCCATATACACATTGGATATGAAATTTCTTCCTTTAAAAAATCACAGTAATTTCAAAATTTTCACCGAAATATCTGAAAATTTTATGGCTTATATCATTACATCTCTGAACAATTAAAAAAATAAAAATAAAAGAGTAATGGTCACAACACGGGAACATAGAGAGAAAGGAATTTGCAGTTCAGTTCTGTGGTCACAGGCCCGTCCCTTCAGAGTTAATATATAGAAATTACCCATTGATCAAAACTTACAGTCATAAGTCATTACATAGGATTTATGCGAGTCACAAGCTCCGAATTCATGCCTGTCATTCTAAAATGGAGCAGCCTTAAACTATGATACTACAGACTGCAAAGATTATAAAACGACAGCACACAGAACTCCAACAAAGACAAGGGAGTGTGTCAAAGCTAMAGGGAGCTGCCTTAGTAACCCAATGGAGGCATGAACAAATAAATTAGTGCCACAAGTTCACCTACCAATTGCTCTCCAAGTAGAAGAAAATCAAATGCCTTCAAAATAGACGCTACCTCGCTCCTGTCAATCACCACAATTTCAACATCAGAAGCTGCAATGAGAACATTCTGGATTAGCATTGTGAGGGATTCAAATGTCTCCTATGAAAAATAGTTCATGACTACAGAGAGACTAATGAGGATTTATCATTCACAGACAASGGAACAAGATGTGGTTCTTGAGTTAAATGAAATCCAGAATTTTCATGTCAAAAGTTCATCAACAATAAAAGTGGTCATTCTCTTTAGATATCAGGAATACCGGATATGACGGCAGATTCGAAGTACAAGTGACATTTCTATAACTTCAAGAGCAGATGTCTCAAGACGAATTTTCAGTCAATATCATGACGACTAAAACTGTACAAAGTCTCTGTTTGTTACCACGGGAACAGGGGAGATAATTTCTGCAAAATTCATGCTCAGATCCTTCAAGGGTTGAATAGTCGAAAACAGMAACTAACCTTCGATTTCTAGACTGGAATTGGGATGCCCCGAATGTTGTGCTTCTTAATTGCTTCTACTAACTCTTCGTGAACCTCATCCGCCGACTGCACAGTTGAAAATACTGTTAACAATTGATCTACTGACAAGCAAAAGAAGCTCCAGAATGACTGGAATCAAAATAGATATCAGTCAAGCAGGAACTCTCACCAAGCAATTTTTAACTACAATTGTGACACATGAGCACAGCCGTGATAACCATAACTTATTAGTACGCTTTGTGCAGCCTATATTGGAAGACGTGTATGAAGAGCATTCCTAAGTTCTCATAAAATATTGCCTGCAAAGAACGAGAAATCGCTAAACGCCATGCACTCACCGGTTTGAATTGTTTGAAGAGCGGTTCAATTGAAGCAAACACATCATCGACTTTCCTTGTTGCATCAATCTGGTGACAGAAGAACCATTTGTCAGCAAAAATGTGTTGCCAGAGTTGGATTGACCAAGAAATACCAGGATTTCACCAAATCACAAGAGTCTAATCAAACCTTAGCATAATTAGTATCATTTCAGTGACAAGTAMCTTAATACAAATGTGCAATCATAACGCCACCCTAGGCCTGCAAATCAAAGCTTTACCTTGTAAACTTTGTCGCATTTCTCGTAGTATTCCACAACAGGCACGCTGGAATCAACGAAAACCTTAAACCTCTTGCGGATGGTCTCAATGTTATCATCAACACGGCCCTGGCAAAGAAGGCCATGTTAATACAATCGTATGCTTCAGAATCTCAGCTATCCACAAGGCAGCCATGTGCCTACTGAAACCCAGGACACAACAATTGTATGCTACCARTTTCTTGGAAGAGACTGATAGACAMAAACTAGTGAAAGAGAAGCCACCAAAAGGCTCAAATTGAGCCTCACGCGTATTTTTTAAACACCTGAAGAGGTGTCATACGGGGACATTCTTTGTTCRTTTTTATTTAGCTTTTGGCCAACACATGCAATGCTCTTCACTGGTCCCGGTGAAATRATGTAACCCTGTTTGCAATGTACTTTTCACAATATGATAAATCAAATTGGTAGTTTCGAAACCACGAAATCCTTGTCCTGTAGGGGTTAAGACCCAAACCTGGTTACGACCCAAAAGACGTCTCTCCATCTCCTCTTCGGGACAGTCAAAGAACAGGATAAACTGCGGCTCAATGCCAGTCTACAAAGACAGAAACCGAGAGTGAGAAAACAGACAAGAAAAACCCTTCAATGTCGTCAAAACTTGAACTCCACAACCATAACACATACATTCTGACAACAATGCAGAGCTCAAATCCCAAATCCCCACCCCCAACTCCCAACGAACCTAAGCGACAAAACCAGGATTCTCCTAACTCTTTCTTTTCTCTCCAATAAACTGCAGATCTGARACTTGTCAACTTACCACGGTCTCAAAGCACAAGCGATTGTCTAAGTTGCGGGGAAATCCATCAATGAGAAACTTGTCGTTGTCACTCTCCTTCATCGCCTTCTCCAGCAGCTTCACYGTCACTTCCGCAGGGACGATCTTGCCCTCTTTGATCATGTTCTGTATCATTGTTCTGCAACAGCAAAAAAAAATTTACATCAGGTCTCCATGCACCGAAAGTACAGGATAGTAAAACCACAGCCCCTCTCGTACTGACTGACCTCTAATACCAACAACAGCTCATCTCTTCCAGCACACTTGGTTGGCCCATCGATTAGAAAGCTGGCTAATCTCTATAACCACTAATCTTTAAATAAAATTGAGATTATCGACTATTCCTCCAATCGTGGTCTTCAACCTCCCAGTTCGAATGATTGCACAAGAAATCATCCAATACATTGACTGAGAAAACAACTTGATCTCAAGAGAGTTTGGCTCTCAAAGTACCCAAAGCGATCTCTCCAAAGAGCTTTATTAAGTGATCTCCCAATGAAAGCACAATCTGAAATATTGGTTAAAATACTTCAAGTGACGAAAGACTAACCTCTTCTTGAAACGAATGCAACAAATACTTCTTCCTCAAAAGAAAGAGTTAGGTCAAGTTCCGTGCAAGAGTTCACCGAAAGCAAACCCGGTTTCGAAACTCACCCATTCTCGTTCCCGGAGTTAATTTCAGCTCGCAACAAATCCCCCGCGCTCAAATGAACAAACCCAAAGGTCTCCACGATCTTCGCACATTGCGTACCCTTTCCGCTACCAGGTCCTCCTGCTCACCAAGASGACAAWAAAAAGGGTGTAAATACGAAACAAGAGGMACTCRTTAAAAAAAMAACTAGTAAAAGCCTCGAAAACAGGGGAAGAAGAAGAAGCTCTCATAGCAACCTACCCAGCACGAAGACCACCTTCAACTCCTTGGAAGCCGGCGCCTGCTCCTTCGCCGCCCCGTTTTGCAAAACTTCCACAGATCTGGTGTCCATTGCGTCCCAAACTCCGTGCACCTTCTTGAAAAGCTCGGATCTGAAGCTGGCGATGCCGCTGGCGAGTAGCAACAATCGCAGATCTGACACCAGTCACAGTGCAAAATAGGCTGCGCACGCAAGTTCTTAGTAATGTGGGCTTGCACGCGCGGGCAAGATCATTGAGCTCTGTGATTCACGGCCCTTCTGTCAAAGGGAGGTGCTCACTATTTTACACTTTTACTGTACTAGGGGAGCAAATCATCGCKGCGGGTTGCAGGCTTTTAGGTGCACAATTCATCCGAGATGTCGTGAGGGTGCTCACGGAAAAATTTGAGCAGTAAAAAATATTGAAAAGGAAAATTTGGGGATGGAAAATCAAAGTAAGCGCGGGATTTTGTGCACGCGAATAAGTAAGTGAAGATCGACGCGCTGTTCCCGAGGTCAAGAGGAAGGTGAGTGGCGATGCCTCGATGGTCGTCACTTTGCATGTCCGCGGTCGCGGCCACGGATGCGGAAGGGCTTTCGTAGAATGGAGCGAGAGGTGCAACTAGATGAAAAGGTGGGTAAGTGGATGGAAAATGGTGAAATGGATGAAAATTTTGGTGGTATTCCATTAAGTGATTGAACTATAGATAGTGAGATTACTTTCAGAAGTTTGTATTTATTGCCTAAAGGACCAAGTAATCATTTAATATACACAAGAAATCTCAAGTCAATTTTGGTTGAATGTTCACAAAATTTTGATACAAGGTGTCAATATAGTCACCTCAAGATCTTTTGTTGGTGTAAATTTTCTTTCCTTACTTAGGTGTCCGAATCAAAAGTTATACTATCTATAACTTTTGCCAGGGCAATATGTGCAAAATTTCTCTTCTACTTTTGAAATTTGGTAAATAGGTTATCCTCTAAATCAAGGATCCAATGACCATTGAATAAGGGYAAGTGATTTCACGTAGGTGCATATGAAGTCATTTTTTAACAAGTGCTCTTCAAATTTTGACGCAAGATGTCAACAGGGCACGGGACAGGGCATTCACTTCCTCAGTGGGAATATCTTTTTTTCCTGATTGGATACCCAGATCATAAGTTTTGTTGCCTTGAACTTTTTAGATATTCTTGGCAGCTTTGAGCAACTTACACAAAACTCCTCTTGTAATTTTGAAATTTGGCTAAGTATGAAACTTACACGATTCAAGATGAAAATGTCAAAAAAATAACCATATATAGTGTAAAAATCTCATTCTAGGAGGAGTTAAAGTTTGGTAGCCTTGTCAAGCAAGATCAACAACAAAACAAAACAAAACAAAAAACAAAAACTTTTTTTCTAACTTCAAATGTTATGATCCTTTAATCTGTGTGGTTAAAGATTCTGAAATTTTTTTCACACATTTTCATAGTAATCTAGTACAAATTTGTAAAGTTGAATTTTGAGAAAAAAAAAAAAATTCATATTTTTCTTGCTTGAAATGTGCCTTGGCCTTTTAGAGGTTGACTAAAATGATATAATAGTCAAAAATAATAATCGTGTGTAGTAAAAAATAACACTATAGGAGGCATGAAAGTCTATTGACCCTATTAGACAAGGTCAGATTTAAAGCTTTCTCTTCAAACTTCAAACACAATAATTTTCTTATTTGTGTGGTCAAATTTCATGAAAGTTTCTCCACAATCACATTAACAATTTAGCATAGTAGTTCAGTACAAGTTTGTATAGTTGAATTTCACAAAAAAAAGAATCATTTTTTTTCTCATTGCTCTAAAAAGTAACAATTTGTGACAATCTTTGCTTGAAATGTGCCTCAATCCTTTAGAAGTTAAAGAATAGAAATTGCTCCAACATATCCATATTCTCCATTATTCTTGTAGATTTTTTTTTTTTTTTTTTTACATATGTTAATTGAGAAAACACTCTCTCAAATAATTTATGCTAGCAAATGCTTCTGAGATATCGTTTTATCCTTGAATTCATTTAAAAAAAATAACATTCTTTAAGAGATGCTTCAAATCTCTTTTAAAACAAATCAATTCCTTCATTTTAATTTGTGTTGTATGTTATGATTAGAATTCTCACCTATAAAAGTGATATTTGATAAAAAAAAATTTAATACAAATTTGAAAATGGTTACTATGGATACTATWATCAAAATGAAAAAGGAGATTATAGATTCGCCTCATATGGATTCTTTGGACTTCAAATGAGTGATTTATGAATTTTCAAAGTATACCCAAAATGGACCATAGCCTCTCATAAATAGAAGTTGTTTTCTAGCAAGAATTTGTAATGGTTGGTTCTAGAATCATGTAATTATTAAGGTAGAACCACCCATTTCCGATCACGGTCCAATATACAATCTATAGATTGACATATTTCCAACCATTCAAGGCCAAAATGTTTTTTTTTTTCTTATCAAATTTGGGACTAAAAATTCATGACACATGTCTCAACTTAGTGTGCAAGAAAGTAGGAAGCAATGAGTGGAAAAGTGGTTTTCTTGAGAGATCAAAATTGGAAGAGTCTAGAGATTGGCAATAGATTGAGCGCACTTTTTGACTTTGAAAATTCATAATAATTTTAATTCAAGCAATAAAACTACCAAAGTTTTTGCAATACCAGTCATTTCTATCATTACACCTCTAAAAATATTTGCTTTATGTTGCACTACACCATTAGGAGAAGTATGAGCCCTCCAAAAGGCTGTCAAAACAAATTAGCTGCATGGCCCTGTGACATTACAGATTTTTTTTAAATTTTTTAAATTTTTTTAAATTTTTTTTTCATAAAAAATAAATAAAATAAAATAAAAAATAAAAATTTTAATTGAGAATATGATGTGGCACTAGTAGTGCCATGCAAGATTTCAAATATATATATATATATATATATATATATTTATTTTCCATAATAACACTGCGGCCTTTTTGAACTTGCACCCTTTTGGAGGGCTCATATTTCTCCTAATGCCAAATCATGTCTAGAATTGCTTAAGTGATTGTTTACAGGTGGTTCCACCTTAGTCATATATCTATCTTATTTGTTGCATCTTTGCAAATGTCATATTATTATTTTGAGTACAATGAATACTTTGACCACTTGCAAAGTATACATTTGGCTTTTAATGAATCTTGTATTAATAATGAAATGGCAAACAATTGCCAAATCTTTGGTTCCCGATAAATACTTAACATATTCARAAACTATTTTGTGGTTGATTCCAATTCTGCACATGACATGTGGTTGATCAAATTTTTTTATTCCATAAAATAATGTCTCACCTCATTGTGCTATGCACTGAAAAGTGGCAGCCAAAGGTTTTGCATTAATTAACACCCCCACCCCCCTCCCTGCTAAAAACCGAGAACAATCGATTTTTTTGTAAAAAAAATTACGACCCCCCCCCCTCACAACCGTTGATTTCAAAAAAATTTGAATACGGATACAGATACGGGATTGGGTACTAATACGGCACTAATACGGTACTGATATGGTACTGATATGGGTACTGATAAGGATACGGATATGTATTGGAATATATACAGGTATTGATATGGTACAAATACAAGTGCAATATGGGATATATCCCATATTGTTTGCACTCCCACAAAAGTTATTATTATTATATTATATTTTTTATACACCACTAATACCCTACAAACTTTTGTAAGGTACACTATGCCAAGTGGTGTATTGGCCAGTTGCTCCCCCCTCCCTATTAGCAAATTTGACCGACGTACAATTAGTAAGTGCAATTTTATATAGCCAAGAGCAAAAATGATGATTTTATGTAGTGGTTCTTTTCTACATGACATGTGCTTGATTATATTCTATTATTCAATACTAGAATGTCTTGCCTCATRGTATCCTACAACAAGTAGTACAACTAAACTCAGTTAGATGAATCTTGCACTTACAGATGGTGGACAAGTGTCAAATTGTTAGTTCATTCTATTAGAATATAAAACTATTCCAAATCTATGTAGTGGTTCTTCCATACATGACATGCACTCGGTTAAATTCTTTAATTCCACTTAACAATGTCTCACTTTATTGTAGCATGCAACAAATCTATTTCAACTTTGATGAACGGTGGATTTACAAATGGAGGACAAGTGTCAAATAGTTGGTTTGGCAAGAAATTAAAAATTTCCCAAATCTATCCAGTGATTCTTTCATCATGACATGTGCTTGGTCAAATTCTTTAATTTTTGCAATCAACTACATATGACCACATTCTACCCCTAGTAGTAAGATTTGGTACAAAATATAGATGATATAATATTCTATTAATATGTAATTAATAAAGCAACAAAATATATACAACTTTGTCAAAAAACACTTTGACTTGTAAAGCTACCAGAACATCAAAGGACAAAGGCAACTACTTCTTATTTCATCAACAAAACTTCTATACATCCTTTATATGTCTTTTGTTTGTGAACTAGGTCTTTGACATGGTCTTTGTTTCTTTTTGTTTCATAAATGTTTATTTTTGGTTTAAAAGATGTTGTAGGATTCAAAAAATTTGCTCACTTCCACTTTAAAATTAAAATCACTTTCAAATTTCATGTGATTTGTCTTCATAACAAAACTAGCTTATATATACTTTTGGAACTAATACCTCCATCTTCATACTATACACCTAAAATTGGCAGTGACTGACAGATCACAACACCATAACTTTTTCCTCATATAGACAAGCTCAAAATCCAAATAAGTTGTTTTTATGAACCTTTGAGGTATATTGAAAACATGATGGAATAATCTTTGTCATTAGAGTTGATTGTAAAGTCATGTTTATTAAACCGTTCAATATTATTCTAAAGAACAATGTAGACTCTGTTTCAATACTTGTTCTATAAACATTTGAATTCTATTCCAATTTGAATTTTATTGGAATGAAAACAAGGCATGGCTTCATTTTTTTTAGAATGACAATAGAGGCATGTTGCCATGTAATTTAATTTGTCGGGATAAATTCTTCCTAAATATATAGAGGTTTTGATCTTGCCTTTGCAAAAAAAGATATCAAATACAAATTTTGCACATAACATAGTTAGAGGACGTACTATGCCTTATTGACATTTTGTAAAAAATCAAAGTATAGTAAACCATGCCTTGTTGTCATTTCTAAAATCATTGTTCAAGTAGTGTAAGAATTCAAATGCATTCTAGTATAAGTATTGAAAGCATGCAACACCACATAAATGGGGAGAGGGGTGCATGCCTTTTAAAATTACTGCTATTTTGTAATTGAAACTTGTGCCTTAGGGATGACTTCTTTGTAACTATTAAAAGAGCATCGAATATAATTTTTTTAAGACACTCTTTGAAATGGAGGTGAATGCCTAATGGAGGAACATACCCTCAAAAATTCAATGTAAAATTTTGTGCACGATGTCATTAAAATTTTGAACCCCTAGAAAGAGTGCAAAAGTGACATACATATTGTACGTAAAAGGTAAGGTCATTACATCTTTGCCAAATAATTATTTATTTCCAAAATTGAGGTTTGATTGTTTGACAATTGCTTAAAATGGAATTTTTTGCAACATCATAAAAAATATTGATATTTCGAAAATTATTTTTGTTAAATGTTGGCATCTATTTTTCAATGGATTTTTACCAAACCTATCCTATAAAATATGATACTAAAAAAATCATTTTTAACAATATATTAATTGTAGTTCTTTTCAAAAATAGATTATGGTGTAAGATACAATAAAAAAAATTCAATAGTGGTTTCAATTAAAATAGTTTAATAATCTAGAAGTTGTACTCAAATTTGAGTTAGACAAGGAATACCAAATATTCCAATATTTATATAGGTTGATTTTGCAAGAGCCACAATCGAAAGTGGTCACCATGTAAGTTAGCACCTCTAAAAATGAAGTAGAAAGAATCAACTTTAAAAATATTTGACAAACCATATAATTATGCGGTATAGTGTTTGATCCTTTACTAGAATATAACCCATGTACAAAAATTTGACAAAACATATACCATTTGATAGATAGTTTGACAATTAGAGTGGGCACTCAAGGATTATTTGGATAGTTGAGAATTCAAGAGTTAATTTTGTAATATCATGGAGGATAAAAAAATGTCCTATCGGATTGTCTTCTAAGGTTCTTGTAGAAACAAAAAAAATGCAGACGTTCATCCATCCATGTCCATGTTGGATCTTTTGACTATGTTAGTGAAAAGTCATGTCTTTAAAGAATTAGAGAAGAAAATATTCAGTTAAAATTTAGTCTTCCACAAAGAAATTTCATAAGTTGGTGATTGTGCACCACTTAAAAATAGGAATGTGTTGACATAGAGAACTAGTCCCTCGTTGTACTTGGACTCACATTTTACAAAGGGAACCTTATTTTAAAAGTTTTTAATTTCAAGGTCTTATATTGTTATAGTCTTTCTTAAAAAAATGGCTAAAGTAATCTGATCGTAAAGTGACCATTTAAGAATTGATTGTCTTTTTAGGGAAGCTAATCTTCTTGAAACAATTTTCAATAAATTTTCATAGGAAGGAAAACGGAAATGGCATCTAACCCACTTTGTATCATATTTTCTAGACCCTCAAAGAATTGCTTAGAAATTTATGAAGTTGAAACACAATGGTCACCAAAAGCAACCACTTTCTGAACTACACACAACTAGTACATTGAAGAACGCAAAATGTACCTTTGTAGCATGATCGCTACTAGAGCATGCACACTTAAAGAGCACACTAATTTATTCACATTTGGAATCCTTGATTTCAAATTAGTCTTGGTGAACTCCTTAACTCCTTTACATGTTTTTAACATGTAAGGTAGAATCACCTATAACCAACCAAATAAGAAATTTGGACAAGTCTGAAGCAATGAAATGCAAGGTAAATAGTTTTAGAGGTGTGTTGATAAAAATGACGAGGATTGCAAAAACTTTGGTAATTTTATTGCACGAATTGAAATTACTATGAATTTTGAAAGGCAAAAAGTGCTATGGACCCATAGCCGATCTCTAGACTCTTCCAATTCTGATCATTCAAAAAACTACTTTTCCACTCACTACTTCCTACTTTTTTTTGCACTACTTGGAACATGTATCATGAACTTTTAGTCCCAAATTTGAAAAGATGAAAAAAAAAACATTCTAACCTTGGTTGGAAATAAGTCAATCTATGGTTGGCTATGGGGCACTGGTTGGTAATGGGTGGTTCTACTTTAGAAGAAAGAATCAGATTAAGACAAAGGCCCATCAATTTCAAATTAGGGTGAGGTTTTTGAATGATGTCAAAGGGCAACAAGGGGTTCAATTTTCATCGCATACATTTGGCATTCTTCAATTTACAATAGGATTCTATGCAAAATATTGAAGATGGTTTGCAACTCAAAAGTTCAAGGATCTCAATGAACAAATTAGTTTGACTAAATTAATTGGACATTTGGACCCATAAAGATGTAGAAAGTGAGTCTAATTGACCCCCAAATGCTCGAGGCACCAGATTTTTGTGTCAACAATACTTTGAAGTTAAATAAAACCTAACTAAGTTGCAATTTTTAGTAGCTAATATTTTTGAAAAATTCTTTTTGGATTTTGGATTTTAGTTTTAGCTTTAAAGAACGATTTTGAAAAATGATTGATTATGATTTTTCTATTCAAGATTTTGTGCAAGGATGTCCATTGCAATCTTGACTTTCCATATTGTTGAATTTGTTGTGTTTTCTTTTCAAAAAAAAAAATACAAGTTATCAAAATGTTGATTTATTGTTTTGTTTAGAATAAATTCCAAGAAGCTCAAAAAAGGCCTTGGACATTTAAGGGTTAAGGCATAGAAATTTGCACTTACAAGTAGCCAACCCTTTTAGATGGCAAATGATCACTACATGGCAAAATATATTTTTTCAACAATAAAATTTGATCAAATTCCATCTTTTGTCATCAATGATTTCATTTCATCATCATTCATTGGAAAGTTTTACATCCATAAAACCAACTTTCATCTAGTTTCAACCTAAGAAAACATTACAGATTGCTACTCTAGTTATATCCTAATTTTTTAATAGAAAAAGACTTACTCATGAAAATGTTTTAATACGAAATTAGTATAAATCCCATCAATCATATTTATATCAAACAGGGGGCTCAGATTGAAATATAAAACTCTAATTGGAATCGGTGATAGCAGGGGGAGTAAATAAATGAATAATTATTTGTTTAGTTTTATTTAGGTTGTTTGTGTGTTTGCAAGGCCTCTTTCCTTGTTAGTACCAATGGATGTTTTTTAAGAGATAAATAAAAAAAAATCAATGTCTCTTCCTTGCAACACAATCATCAATGTGCATAAACACGCAAAGTCTTAGTTATTAAATATTACTTCAAAAAAAGGAATATATGTAAAAATTTGCTTTCATATTAAAAGAATATAAAATTTGCRCAAACAAACAAATTGAATACTAAAAATAAATTTTATGGCAAGCTTGACCAATACTAGAAACCTATCTAGAAGTTGTTGAACATGCATTCTATCTACATTATCATTAAATAGAAGTTATCAACCCTTATAAGACAATTAGTTTCCGTGGAGCTTTTGGAAGGCTCATGTAGGTTCATACAAAGTCAATTTTGAACAAATAAAAGTAAAATGTATACCAAAAATGTGTGCCTAAAACCATGATGACTTAGAATGCTTTTCTCATCAAATGCCCATGTCAAAAGTTATAGGGCTTGAAAGTTTATAGCAATTTAAGCATCATGCTAATAGAAAAGGCAAGCAATCAAAAAGCCAATCAAGCAAGTTGTGAATAATTATTTTTCCATTAACTTTGAACATTTGTATCTCGCAATCTATGAAGTTGAATAGGTTGAATTTCTTTCAACACATTTTTATAGTAGTACAGCTTAATAATGTATAAATGAAATTAACAATTTTTTTTTTCCAATTTTTATTCAATGCACTCAAATGGAAATTTTAGGACAGTTTTAGAACCATTAGCTCAAATCTGAAAGTAAAGTCATGAGACTATTATTTCTTTTTCTTTTTTGGTACTTAATTTAGAGAGGGAATTTTTTTTGTTGGCTATTGGAATTTTGTTTCTTCCCAAAAACTATTTCTCGAAAAAAAATTGAAATCTTGCTCATATAGTTGCAAGTTTTTAAACATCCTCTCGTTGCAAGATTTTTTGTGTATCATTTCAATTATCCTTTGAAATTGGCATGCAAGTAATTTACATAACTACCTACCCGAATTCCCAAAGTTGTATATTGCCTCCACAATCAAAAAAATCTTTGAAAAATATCAAATTGCATTTAAATCAACTCTAATTTTCTGAGAATTTCATAGGAAGATGATTAAGAAAAGAGAATGTGAAGTAAAGTTTAATATTCAAATTCCATTTACAAACTTACTAGATCAAAGACTCAATAGACCAATATCTCAACTTTAAAAATGATGAGTTTGGGATGATCATGTTGACTTTGAAATTGACATATGAAGGCGCGCAGTGACATACCTGGTACCCCAACTTTGTACGTTTATCTTCAACTCACTCATACTCAAGATGTCAGTGGTTCTTTCAATGCAGATATTACAAACTCGGATTTGTGAGTGCACATGAATGCAACACTGGCGTACAAAGAGAATCAGACTACAGTATAAGCAACGCAGCCACCTAGTATCAGCCACCTAGTATCACAGTCTCAGTAGCAAAAGGTAGAAAGCAATTTGCAAGAGAGAGAGCATTCTCTTACAGCRCACCATGAAAGTACCTGATGGAACAGGATACGTCCAGAAGCTGATCTCACTAGACGCATGTTCTTTACATGCGGTATATTCTTGAATCTTTTTTATGGCACAAAGACGGATCCTGGGTCACATTTTTCCAGGATGTAGAAGCTAAACCAGTTTTATCTTCCTGGCCAGCGGGGAGGTGCCACGACTAGCTAAGCAAGACCCAATCTTGTGGAACAGCAAGACAAATGMAAAAGCTAGRGAAGAAACTATTATTGAGCCGTCAGGTCGTCGTAAAGGCTTTGCAAAAGGATGTGGGAAATCCTGCCCAAAACAACATTCAACGTTTCAGCCACCATCAGATGGCTTGAAAAATATCAGAGCAGAGGGATGTCCGCTTATAATCTCAACTGAAATTCACAAAACGACTTGGTAGCGAGAGCATCTGTATCTTGGATTATACTCTACGATTAGTCTGTGAAAGCAATTACCAAAAAAAGACTCCCGGGATTCCAGAGAGATTGCAACCAAGGRTTATATTTGCGATATAGAAATAAGGATAATCGCACACCTCGTTTCGGGCTTCACAAAAATACACCCAAAAGCCATAGACGACCATAAACAATAAGGTCATATAAAGAGATGATCTCCTGAACCCACGAACCCATCCCAATTCAGCATCAGAAACCAAGGAGATGGATTAGCATATACAGCACGTCTAGAGGAATATAGCACAGCCAGCACATCTCAATCACAACCCCACAGGATTCCCTGTAAACTTCTGAAGGACTTGATAACTAGAGTAAAACCAAACTTGGTCTCAGTTCAGAAGAATATCAAATTAAAGCATCGAAAATTAGGCATCATGCAATCACCTCTTTTCATTCAAAGCAGATACTAGCTACCATTAGCACTCACTGGCTTCGTCAGCAATAATTGATTTGAATATTATAGAAACATAGGTCATTACAATTTACAAACAACTAGTTGCACGTGTTAAGAAATGCAACAGGATAGTGTTGTGGGGAGTACTCGAGACGCTTGTTCGTGCACTGGAGGCTCCTTGCAGACTCAGATGGAAATATTCTGATACATGCAGACAACTACTGACAGAACAAAGAGTGACACGCAGATACCTGAAAGTCCTCTCTGTTATGAGAAGGTCGGCCCAAGCGACGCCAGCATTCCCAATATTGGTTACTAATGATAACCATAAAGGAACACCTTCCACCCTGCAATCAAGCCCTTGAGCAAGAGAGAACTTAACCTTCCAGGTGAAAGTAGGAAGCTTGCAATGAAAGTACAATATAGTTGTCAGCAAATACATACAGTCCCTGATGCAGTGTCTTGTGTGCGGCCTTTCGCAAACCCAGTTTAACAGGGTCTGACGTCCAGAAGATTAACGTCCAGTACACAAGAGTGGTAGCATTGGCAATTTCGAAGCCGGCGCATGACATATTATTTGCTGTTCGCTTCAACATTCTTACCTGTCATCACAAGGCGAGATTCTTGATTATGAATATAGAGGAAGACTATTGCCCCAACTTCATTATCCAAATTTCAATGCTGCATATTGAATATCAGATGCTAGAGACTATGATTTCCTCATAGTTACTACCATCTCTATGACTATAGTCCATGTCCGACAAAGCCTATGCAAATTCAAATAAAAACATTAACCCATTATTAAATAGAGCCTAAGGCTATTTTAGATCTTGGTAGTTTTTCGTGAGCCAGTATTTCATCCTTCATACCTCAGGCCAGAGATGAGAGATAAAAGAGGACATTAATGCAACCATTTGAAATGCAAAGCCGCAGAACGTCAAGAACTGCACAGACGAGGTGAACAACACCACTTTCTTAGCTTCAAGAGCTATGAGTATCAAGATCACAGCCATCAAATTCTAAAAAATAAACTTCTGAATTCCATAAGAGGGCCTGAGACTCGCACAACGAAGAATTCAAGAGCATGCATGGGGATTCAGCTTGTAAGCATATAGAAGCAAGTTCCTGAGCTGAATAGATGTTCTAAGTTGATAGCAGAAGTTGCTAAGAAAATAATGTTCTTGATCCATGTGAAAGACCACATTACACACCTTAAAGTGCCAGCCGAATTCCCAAGCTTGGGGCATTGTCGAAGCCTGTTCGCTGAAATGCCAGCAAAAGATATATAGATATCTGCTTACACAGGAGTCTTTCTGGTCAGCATGATAAATAGATGATAAATAGTCAAATATAATAKACTCGTGACTTGCGTCGCACTTATTACTCTTAAAAGGCAACAAAGTTTTTTCAAACTTCTGAAACAGTAATTATTTTTTAACAACTGGTTTTTAGTTACCACCTCAACTCACGAATACTCTTGAGAATTGACTTAGAGGATCATTTCAATCTCATTTCTGAGATGCCTATAGTTTTTGGCCCAAACCCCAACTTCAAACAGAGTATACAGTGAGGTGAGTGAGATGAGGTGGTAACAGACACATCATAATGTGAGTGCCGTTCTTAGCAACAAGCCTGGTTCTCCAGTGAAGACCCCTGATCGAGAACTCATATTCGTCCCAACGGGAAACCTCAAACGTCCTAATGCAAAATATCGCTTATAATGCAAGTTTCAGCATAAATCAACTCATTCTTAAGTTTCTTAAAATCTTTGATAGCAACTTTGCTCCGAAGAGAAGGGCAAAATTTTTTGAGACATTGTCCGTTTTTCTGCCAAAATTGATGTGATACCATGACGGACTGATTTCAGCCATCAATATGAGATTTCTGACTACAGAAAGCACTGCATAATCTATGACAGTCAACACGAGCATGGTCACCGTTAAGTGACATTTCAATCTTTTTGATTTAAGCGAAATTTCTTTCTCAACATATCTTCGTATCTCTCTAGCTACAAATGTCGCAATCAGCTCTCTACCTAAAGATGCGGCCTGATAAGAAAAAATAAAGGCAAAGCCATCCTCACCGATCACTACGTAGGTTACAGGAAATCGGAACATTCTCATTCTCTGGTATAAAAATTTGAACGTTTTTTAATCTTTGCACTTACTTACAGATCAAGAAAAGAGAATTTAGACACAGAGCCGAAAAGATTGCAGTGTAAGGCAATCAGAAAAGCGATTGAAAATTGTGAGAACGACAAAATTTCGTTCTCCAGCATTAAAATTCACTACTCCGCATTAAAGAATTAGAAAAAATCAGGTCTTTAAACACGCACTCCCAGCAACGTAGAGTTTCAACCTCGTCATAATCAGGCTCATATAAAGAAAAAATGACACCTCCTCAAACCTCTGCGCGAACACCCCCAGTGAATGGCACGGCAAAACACTCCACATTTCCAACAGAATTTCAAATACAAAATCACGTAATCAATGCAATACAATCAAACTTAACAAAAAAAGAAAAAGAAAAAAGAAACAACCCCAACTGCAAAGCTTACTATTGTATTAAAAATCATCGCGTATTCACCAATCCCGAAAGTCTATGTAAGAAGAGACGCGATCATGTAGCCTTGAGTCTCTTACCTCGACCAAAAATCTGCCGTGTTAGAAATGTGACCAGGAGAAACCTCGTCAAAATCAAACCTCGCAAACCTCTGCTCCATCACTACTCATGAATGGAAAGGTAAAAACACTCCACATTTGCAAGAGAACTTCAATGATAAGTGGACGCAATTCCTCAACAAAACGAAACACAATCAAGAAAACGAAACAACCGCACCTGCAAAGCCTTCTACAACCATCGCGTTTTCACCAATCCCGAACATTCAATGTAAAGAAATGTGATCACGCAGCCTCGAATCTCTACCCTCGCTCTAGTCATTTTCTTAATACTTTTGAATGAAAACTCTCATAAAAAGTCAGCATTATACCCCGAAAATTTATCAAAAATTGTAGGAAACTTGGTAGCGTCCACATGATCTATCGATCGATCAATCAATAAAATGAAGGAGAAGAGAAAGGAATCGGGACAAAGGAGAGGCCGGACGGGGAGGAAGACGTACTGTACGTACATCAAGAAGAAGACGAGATGGAATGTGAAACAAGCGTTGGAGGACGGCGCGGTTGAAGTGGTGGAGCCATGCCGACCGCCGCCGCTTGTGCTGGCCATGGCCTCCGCGACGGGGTGGCGATCAGTGAAAGCAAATGGTTTGCGCAGAGCCGGAGCTGCTGCTGCGAGTCTGCGACGGAGAAGCTCGAGTTGCAAGCGCAAGACGGAAGAAAACAGTCAGAGGTGAATCAGACTTCAGTTCAGCGATGAAGTCATGTAACTCTAAGTTAGCTGACTTGGAGGTAAGGTAAGACAGCCCATTGTGGTCAGAATTTGGAGTTTGGCCTCAATTTTTTCCCCACTCAACCCCTAAGAGCATCCCCACCAGGTGTTTCGTATCCCTTTCTTTAATTTTTTTTGAGACCTCGTATACAAATGAGACTTGGCAAGTTCTCCAGAAGAGGCCCGCAATACAGAATTGGGGTGCAACTTTTTGCGAGTTCTCTAAAATTTAGGGATATAGAACGTGGAAAAGCTTGGTGCGGTGAAGGTTTCGTATCCCTATCTCTATTTGAGGTTCTCTCCCTAAATTTTTAGGAAATTTTTAGGGATAGGGAACTCACTAGTGGGGTTGCTCTAAGCGTTCAGACTCATTTGCAGAATTGACAATTTTGGAAAAATCATTATAAAGTATCATTTGGAAGAATATTTTGGAATTGAGATGGAAATAAAAGTTGTAGAGTTTGAGTTTTAGGTTCTATCCATAGTGTTAGATTCATCAATGCTATCACCAATATTTTTCTATAAATTTTGAAAGGGGAAATTCAATATTTCTTGAAAATTCAATTACAAGCAAAATATNTCCCATGACTTGGCCTTGGACTATTACTTTTCCCTTGTTACTATATTTACAAGTGCATGTTGACTTCACTTGCCTAAAATTAGTATAAAATATTGATTTGGGGAAGCATGGGTGGGAAGTGGCTTCCCCATCCCTATATTTTTTGATGAAGAACTGGGATAGGGATAGGGATGGGGAAGTCCCTGGTGGGGATGCTCTAAGGTGGGTACACCCAAAAGCCCCACAAATTGGTAAATTTTTTAGTTACTATTATTAGGCTGATCATCACTTCATATTGTCTTGTTGGCAAATGAAAGCACGGTCCAATGTAGCATTTGGATATAAGGTGGGTGACCCAAAAGCACCACCATACTTTAACCCGTGTAGGATGTGGCAACCATGCTTGGGCATCGATTTTCAATATTTCACATTTTCATGATGATGTATTGGGCAAAACATAAAATTATGAACCCCTTGGCAAGTTTGTGGAACAAATTATGAGATTAAATAATAAAAATAAAGAATAAAGGGTTAAAAATTGTGCCTTGGCAAAGAACATATTCTATGTATTCTTAGTGAATACACCGATTTTTTCTCTATACTTCACCATGGTGTGAATATCTTAAAAAAATTACGAAGAAAACTATGCATATACCTCACGCTCATCTAAATTTTTTTGGCCCTAGCAAACCAATTTTTCATGCCGGAAATCTCGATTGTACATAGAACCTGTAATGAATCCCCATTGTATTCTACAGAGGTTAAAGTGCCATCTAAAGCCTTAAATGAGTTATGTACCTATTTGGATGGAGCCCTTTTAGAAACAAACTTTGACCTTCAATAACTCTTGCATGTTGTATCCAAATGTTGTGTTTTTTGGTGCCTTGGAACCTACTTTCACATGCCAACAAGATGGTCTGAAAATCTATACAACTTGATAATAGTAACTAGGCGATAATAGTAACTAGGCGCAATACCAATTTGTGGTGCTTTTGGGTCACCCACCTTGGTATGCAAAAGTTATTAGGGGTCAAAGTTTGTTTCTGAAAGTGCCATCTACATTTTGTGTACATGATTGATTTTGAAAATGTACATGGTCTGTAGATGGCGCTTTAACCCCTAAGCACTCAAACGACCATTTTTTGGTCGCTGCCTGACTTCGGGCAGAATTTTCGAGCAGAAAAAAACTTTTTTTTGAAATTTTTTTTTCCTTGAAAATATTGGGTTGTCTTTTAGTATTTATATTCAAAACTAAGATCGCTATGGTAAAAGAAATTATAAGAGAAATAGCACAATGTGTTTAGAATTTTCTAGTGTTGAAAAACTTACTATTTGATGAACAAATTGAAATTTTTATGACCAGGTCGTATGCATTTTTTTAAAATTCGATAGAAACCACTATTTTGACCAATCAAAAAAAATTTCAAGTATTAAGGATAGAAATTGTATTTTTGGTGAATTTTTGAAGTTATATCTTCAAAATTCATTTGAAGAGAATCTGAAAATAATTTTATAATTTTGACCGTACAGATATCTTCTACTTTTTGTGCTTCACATAAACTTCTTTGATGCAAACTTCAAAAAAGTGATAGAATGTATATTTTATAACACATTTGTGTTTTGTCCAAACCCCTCAGGCTTTTAGGGGTTAAGGTTAGTTGTGGGTGGTTGCAAGAAACACCTGTCGATTTTGGCTCAAAATGGTCTTAGTACTAGAGTATTGTGACTTTTGGAATAAATTTTTTTTAAATGAAATAAAATATGAATAATTTGTAAAGCATTCAAAAAAGCATATGTATGAAAGTTCAGACCTAAAAAATTTATTTCTAAAAGTTATGCACACTCAAAGTGTGATGAAAAATGCCAGAAATAGACACTTTGATGTTTGATTTTAAAAAATAGTAAAAAAATTCAAAAAATTCTTGAAAAAAAAGAATTTCCTAACTTGAATATTCTCCTACTCAACCAATTTTGTTAATGGGAAAAAAATTGAGTTCTTTAGACTTGCGCATAGGTAGTGCACTTTGAGCACATGTGGAGGGTGGATAGATGATTATTTTTAGAAAAATTCTTTGTAAACCTATGTAACTTTAGTGTAAGTCCATATATTCCAATTTTGAGCTTCAAATTTGGGTTTTTGGGTAAGAAATAGTACTAAAAGTCTCGAAAATGGCCAAGGTAGACACCTAATCGGGGGCAAGTTAAAAATAGGTAAAGAAGTTATCTTATGTCCATAAAATTCTGAAAAATTTATCTAATGTCCAAACCGACCTCATGTACCTCCCCTCCTAATTCCATTCCAAAAAATTAAACCATGCAAAAGTTATGAGCAAAACCCCACCTATCCAAGGGTAAGGGGACAAGTGTTTCTTGAAATCACTTTTATGCTTTTGGATGTACCCATATTAACTCTAAGTTAGCTAACTTGGTTGTAACCAGTGTTGGATGTGGGGGTGATTGCAAGAAACACCTATCCTATTTTGCTTCACAAGTTACGTGCTGATATGATTTTTGGCCATAACTTTTGGCTTTTGGCTTCAAATGACTCAAGATTTATAGAGAAGGTACTCATGACTATTATAGATCTTGTCTTATTTTTTGGTAATTTTCAAAAATAATCTACTATCCAAAAATAGTGCCTGATTCAATGTCACACTTGCCAATTTGAGGTTTTTAGTACCTATCTACTACGTTTTTTGAAGAATTACATTGTGAAATTTGGTAGGCTAGTTCTTCTAATACACATACACCTTTCCAAAAGAGGGATTTCCAAAATCATGTTCCAAGTGTGTTTTATATTGGTCTAAAGAGTGTTGTATATAGGTTGCATTTTGAAACATATAAATAATTATTTTGGTGGATTTTTTGGTGGATAACCATCTTTGTAAAGTTGTTGCAAATAATTTTTTTAATTTTTTGAGTTTACTTATTTTTACAGTTTTTAAGTAATTTTCATATCAAAACACCTATTTTCTTGAGATTTGGCATTTTTTTAGAGAATTTTTCTATGAATTTCCTTTGGTGGTTATCTTCATCTTAAAGGTGTGTGTATATATATATATAGAGAGAGAGAAATTTAATTAATTTTTTATTTTTAAAGTACTCCAAAAAAATTTATGAGTATTGTTCCAAAATGCAACAAATAGTACATGTGTTTCTTGAAATCAATCGTGGGTCACTACAATCTGGGTATCATCTCCGTTCTCAATACTATTATTCCAACCCCATATCAGGAAGGTTTCAATTTTGTAAGCTAATCTTAGTAAGAGTGTGGCATGTATTGTTGCCACAACCAAAATTAGTGCAAAAGTATTTTTTTAATTCCTTAAAACCAAAAATAACTAAAAAATCCATAGCTTTCTCACCATGAGTTGGAACATCACGAAACAAAGTCCGTGCACCCCTCCTTGACAAGAGCTTTTTGATGGTACCAAGAATGTCACTAGGAATGCACAATCTGGAAGATTTCAACGTAACCAGCGAACAAACAACCCAACTCAAGGTATGAAGTAGTGATTGTGCCTTGTGCCGTTGCCGCAATCAATAGTGTCCCGTAATTCCACAACCAAAATATAATTCAAAGTTTTTTTCAATTTTTAGTTCATAAAAACTTCAAAATTCAATAAGTTTCACACTATAGGTCCAAATGCCACAAAACCAAGCTTGTTCATTCCTCCTTGCCAAGGATTTTTCTGACAGTACCAAAACACAAGTAGGGGCCACATGGGCCGCGAGATTTCAACGTAACAAACAAACAAACACACAAATAAATAAATAAATAGCCTAACTTAAAGTATGGACTAGTGTGCCCCGTATCATTGCCACAACCAAAATAGAAGTAAAAATATTTATTTATTCTAATTTTTTTTAATTGTGAAAACTACAAATTTCAATAACTTTCATACCATAGGTCTAAGGTAGAGGTATCAATTATTGATTGGCGCTCCATCACCAATCAATATTGTACCATATTTTTGACCAAAGGTGGAACCGAATTCCATTTGTCTTCATAATGCTTGTTTTTTAGTTTTCAAGGTTTGAACCAATATTTTTATGAGACATAAGTGAGGAAGAAAGTATGAATCAATGAGCAGGAAAATAGATCTTGAACGATTGGAATTAAATGATTGGTCATGGGTCAAGTCCAACTTTTGCCTTTCAAAATTCATAGTAATTTCAATTCAAGAGATAAAATTACCAAGAAATTTCAATTCCCTTTACTTAAGTCAATTTACCTTTGAAAATATTTGCTTTGCTTAGCACTACCCTAGAACATGTCCAAAATTTCTTATTTGATCTGTTCTGGGTACCTCTACCTTAAATGTCACAAAACAAAGCCCGTGCACTCCTCCTCGCCAAGAACTTTCCGATGGTACCAAAAAATGTGATTAGGGAGATACGGTCCAAGAGATCTTAACAAAACAACCAACAAACCAAACCAAACAAATAGCCTAATTTAAAATATGGACTAGTGTGCTCTATGTTGTTGCCACAACCAAAATAAAAGTAAAGTAATTTTTTATACTTTTAATTCATGAAAACTTTGAAATTTTGTAACTTTCACACTATAGGTTCAAATGTCACAAAACAAAACTTGTGTACCCCTCCCCGCCAAGGGCTTTCCAACGATACCAAGAATGCGCCCCGATGCACACATGATTAGGGGATCTCAACGTACCAAACAAAATGAAACAAAACAAAACAAAACAATACAGACAAACAAGCAAGCAAACAAACAAACAAACACCCTAAGGTTCATTGCAAGAAAGGGTGTGCAAAAAGAGTAGCGTATTTTACAATACTCATTTTTTTCTTTGGGAGTACTTCAAAATTAAAAAAAAAAAATTTAAAATAATGAAAAATATGTTTCGTGTATGAACCTTTACAAAGAAGGTACCCTAGGAAGGAAAACCATAGAAAAATTCTCTAAGTAGGTGAACTAGAAAAGTGCAAAATTTCATGAAACTAGTTGTTGACACTATAATTTCACATTTTAATTTACAAAAAATAGGAAAATAATTTTTTTTTATACTAAAAATTGGCCATTTGGGAAGAGTTGATGGTGATGAGATTTCACCAAAAATATGATCTAAGAACCATCTTCAATGTTCAAAAATGGCGTGCAATCATAGTGTTGTTTGTACTCATGTGGAGGACATAAAATAGCATATTTTCAAGTTTTCTTTGGTAGATACATGATATCCTACTATATATATTCAAATAGGCCATGAAAGTTTCAACTCTAGATCATTAAATTTTGGGACTCGTAACGTAGTGAATACCCCAAAACCTCAAAGTGTGACAAATTAGCAAAAATAGTTTTTAAATGTAAATTGATATTTTTTTATTTCTAAAAAATAAGGGATCTAATTACCGTAAAGTTAGACATGTTCAATAAAAATTTCATGTTCATTGGACTTGTGCTTCAAAAGTTATATCCCAAATTAACAAGGTTACTTCAATTGTGACGGGAAATAGTACCACCCTTTCTTGCAATCACCTCTAACTTAAGATATAGATAGACTATTCATCCACCTATCCATCCATACCTTTAAGTTAGGCTTTTTGTTTTGTTTTATTTTGTTTGTTTTGTTTTTTACGTTGAGATCTCCCGGTCCGTGCATCTATTGGTCACATTCTTGGTATTGTCAAAAAGTCCTTGGCAAGAAGGGGTGTAGAGGCTTTATTTCACAGCATTCCAATTCATGGTGTAAAAGATATTAAATTTCAAATATTTTTGAATAAAAAAACCAAAAAATAACTATTACTTTTATTTTGACTATGACAATAGCACAAGGGAACATTAATATATACTATAGTAGAACCTCTCTAAAGCAATCCATTCATTAACTCTTAAATGCCAAAGGCATCTAATTCTAGTGTAGACAAAACTTTGAAGTTAAATAAAACCTTCTCTAGTTATTATTTTTTATTGTTTATATTTTTGAAAAAATCTTTTTGGAGTCTAGTTTTAGCATCATAAATCCAATTTAAAAAAGAATGAATATGATTTTTCTATTCAAGATAATTTGTGCACATGTGTCCATTGCAAATCTTGATTTTCTACTGGTAAGGGCTTTTGGAAATGAGTCTCAAATGCACTAAATCTTGGAGAAAAAACTACATTAAAAATTCATTAAAATAAATTATACAGTAGAGTTTGAAAGTTGTAAATTGATTGAGGTTATGCACTTTAAGCTCATACTTTTGTGGTGACCAAGTTTTTCGGTTTGACATGTGGAAAGAAGATTATTTGAAAGACTTCAAATCGCTTTTACATTTTTATAAACTCCTTCATGGTCAAACATTATAATCTTTCAATCCATAAGTGATATATTGTGTTTTCTTTTCCCATGTGATTTCTAATATGTATAGTTCGAATTTGTCTAGTTACAATTCAAAAAACTCATCAAAATGTTGGCTTTTTGTTTAAGTTAGACCAAATTCCAAGAAGCTCTTAAAAGCCAACATTAAATTATATGGGCATTCTTTTAAGGGTTAAATTAGGTTGTTTGTTTTGTTTGTTATAGGAAGATCTCCTAGACCATGCATCACCCAAGTGCAATCTTAGTATTGTTAGAAAGCTTTCAACAAGGAAATGTGCACGGACTTTGTTTTGTAGTGTTTAAACCTATARCATAAAGGTTATGGATTTTTGAATTATTTATAAATTAAAAAATTGTATCAAATTATCTTTTATTTTGGAAAAAAAATAACTTGTACAAATGCCACAAAACAAAGCCGCTGCACTCCTTCATGGCTTGCATGAAGTTCTCTATTCATATCAAAAACACAACCTCTCACACCACAACAAAACACTTCAATTTTGAAGTTTTTAGGAATTACAAAAGTACAAAATTACTTCTACTTTTTCTTGGTTGTGACAACAAGAGAAGGCACACTAATTTGATCTTCATTTTTAGTCATTTCTTTTGGACCCAAGCCGAGCCAGATGAATGAGGTCTTAAAGCGACCATTTAAGAGCTGATTGCATTTTCAAGGAAGATAAACTCTTTGAATCAATTTTCAGTAAATTTTCATAGGAAGAAAAAAGGAATTGACATCTAACCCAAGTCGTTTCATATTTTTTGGAACTTCAATGAATTAGTTACAAATTTTTGAAGTTGTAATAGAGCGGTCACTAAAAGCAACCACCTTCAGAAATGTACGCTAGTGCTACATTAAAGAAAGCACAATGTACCTCTGTATCATGATCGCTTTTAGAGCATGGGCGCTTTAAGAGCAGACTACCTTAACCCCTCAACGCCCAAGCTCCAACCATGCTTGAAAGCATCCTCCCTTTGCAAGTGTTAAAAATCCTCCTTTCAGTCAGTTATGAAGATCTCAACCGTACAATATTGTAGTGTGTATGTTGTAGATGTTGTGGACCAAATTTGGGGTCATTTGACCGTATAGATTGAAAGATTATAATGTTTTAGTGTTGAAAAAAGATGCTGAAATTTTCTTACAAAAACATTCAAAGGTAAAATTTGATTTCCAAAACGACTCAAATGAAAAAACTTTGAACTACAAAGTGATTCAAAACCAAAATATAAACACTTTGATGAAAAAAAATATCATAAAAATGACTCATTGTGTTTTCAAAATGGATTTGAAATGTCAAAAAACAGTGAAAAAAATAGCCAAAAATCACATTTGTGGCTATACCTCCTTCTACTAAAATGCCTCTTAGTCACTCATAACGTCATGGATGGATATGAAATTTTAACCACACAAACTAGATTAGTAACCGCAACTTTTACAACAATTTTTTTTGAAAAAAAATCATATATGAAGAAGTTATGAGTCGCCAAAGTTCACTGAAATGCAAAAATTTCTGGATTTTGAACTTTGAATTGCTCCCAAACTTTCAAAAGAACTTGGATTGGTGTGAAAATTTTAGCACAATAACTAGACCTTTATGGGAACAAAACTCAACAAATTTTATTGAAAACAAACATTTGATGAAAAAGATATAGTCCCCCGAAGTTGAAGCCATCACAATGCAGTGTGCTGAACCTAAATTGAACCTGAGAACTTCGAATGACTTTGACAAACTCAATACGTCTTGGATTGATCTGGAAATTTTACCATAGAAACTAGACTAGTATGCGCAACTTTTCCAACAAGTTTTATTGAAATCATACATTGGATGCAAAAGTTAGAGCGCTTCAAAGTGGACKGGCAGACTGGGTGAGGCCACTTTTGGGCCCCTTGGGCGTTGAGGGGTTAAAGGCGAACAGAGGATGCTCACATCGTCGTTCTAGAACGTGTCCTCGACAGATGTGGCCCAAGCCGTCGACGACACCCCCATCATTCAGTTCAAAACAACTTCTTGGCAGATCTCGTGAGCGCGATTGTTGGTTGATGTTGATGCAGGGCTGTGCTATCACAATCTGAATTGAAACTGAAATGGCAGAGTCCAGAGCTAGTCATGGCTGCTACTTGATGAACAACACCTTTAAAAAACAACTGGGACGTACCCTGCCAAGGAATCTGCCGCATTTGACAACAACTCAATTGCATCCGGAAGGCTTCAATCCATACTTCAATAAAAAAAACAAAAACAATCATCTATTAACATCGATCTATCATCTGCGTCTTACGTGACCCAACTCAATCATTGGATTGATTAGCGTGGAATTCCGCTCTGAACTATCTATCTCCCGTCCTGCTGGAGTCGTAAACCAGGATTGAAGTTCCTCGTTTACAGTATCGAGACCAATTCTTTCAAATGCCTGCAACAAGCTGGCACTGTCCTTGTACTGGTCTTCAACTTCATCATTCACCACGACTACCTCTGACTCTGTGTCTCCTTGCAACATGGCAACCACACGAGCCATAGTGGGCCGCTGCTCCTCGCTATGGTGCAGGCAAAGAAGGGCTGTGTTGATCAGCCGTGTCACTTCCAACTTTTGATCATCTTGTAAGAGTAGTGATGAATCAACCAACTGCATTAGGTTGCCTGCTCCATGAAGCTTCCAGGCCTGAAACGCCATATTGTGACATTACAACCAAAAATTAGAGAAGCAATTGGAGACATCTAAAAAGGAAGAAGAAACAGAGGAGCGCGAAAGAAACCGTAGTCATGTTATTCAATAGATGGACATCACATTCAGTATGTTTGGAAAAAACGATTTCTTACCCATTTTGAAAGATACATTTCATCAACGGGTAGTTTCTCATCGATGTTCCTTCGACCACTTACAACCTCCAAACAAAGCACTCCAAAGCTATAAACATCGACTTTGTCACTTAGTTGACCAAGCGACGCATACTCTGGTGCCAAATATCCCCTGCAAATAAACATCCAAATTTATGGTTAATCCACAACAAACGGATTGAAAAGGATTACACTAACAAAAGCCAATCCTTGATGAGAACCATTGTCTCGTGGGAAATCTAGTGTGAAGATGTCATCACCACCAAAGTGTAGAATGCACAAGATTGGGAACCAAAACAAGGAGTAAAACACAAAATGAACCTACTTGGTTCCAGCAACGTGGACGGTCATAATGTGACTCTGATTATCTGGAAATAGCAAAGCCAAACCAAAATCTGCAATTTTAGCTTCGAAATTCTTGTCCAACAAGACATTGCTAGCTTTGATATCTCGATGAATAATCCTTGGTTGAGCCAGTGCATGTAGGTAGTGCAAGCCACGAGCTACTCCCAAACAAATCTTCAGCCGAGAAGGCCAATCCACAAGCATTGTATTGGAGCCCGCTGTGAAGGCAAAAACACTTATCAAAACCAACAAATTGTTAAAAATACATAGTAGAATTGATCTCTCTCATGGCAAGTAATTCTACTGTTATGCAGGATTACATTAAAATATTCAATCAGCAAGGACGATTTTAGGGAGGAATTTCACTCACCTAATAGAAGTTGGTCAATATCATAGTTGTCCACATACTCGTAGACCAGGATCTTTTGACGGTCACGAAGGCAACAACCTTTTAGGTTCACAAGGTTCCGGTGTCTCATTCCAGTGATGAGAACGATCTCGTTCAAGAAGTCATCGGAACTCTGAGCACTTTGGGCAATTAATTGCTTCACAGCCACTACACTCCCATTGGCCAATACACCCTGGATAAACGAAATAGAGCAGTTAATTCTGCAGTGTTGATTCATATTAACCGATACACCTTAAAACTCTCAAAAGTGCCAAAATTTCTACCTTAAATACTGCACCGTAGCCTCCTTGGCCCAACTTCATGTCCAGATGAAAGTCTCTTGTAGCAGTACGAAGCTCATTGTACGTGAAAATTGTAGGCTTCACATCAAATTCCTCAAACTCTGAACATTCCAAGCACAGACAGAGCTTACAATAGAATCTTTAAGACACAAAGTACTTAAACTACATATCATTTATGGAATCAACACTACAAGTAACTGAGTGAAACGGTTTTCCAAGGATTGAAGAAGACCCGGAGATTGACACTTACTTCGCTGAACCTGAAGGAAGAGATATCGCTTGTATCTTTTGTTTCGGTAAAGGAGAGTACCAAATCCAATCGTAACTAGGAGAAGCGCTGAAGAAATACTCGACACACTGGAAATTATGACTACGTTCCGATTTGCCTTCGAAATCGTTACTGTACCTGATTCAAGACATTTTCCCCAAACTCAGTGAGTTATCTAGGAAACCAACAGTGTCAAATCCCAGGGATGCAACTCTTGTATGATGCATACGTAGGGGTCGTGGGCATTGAAACAACTTAGAGGACGGCTTTTGTGAAAATTATATCAGATTAAGAAGGACCAGAAAGTTAAAAGAAGACCAAGTTGATTTAATGAGACATAGAAAATGTTAGGCAATGTGTTTCTTAAAAAAACTTCACAATATACAGGACGAATTGAAACACCTATGTATAATTTTTTTAAATTCTCACAAGAAGTTCCCTCCAATTAAAATTAAAATCCATTCAAAATGTTGTTTTTTATAAAAATATCTTCAATTTTTACTAAAAAACTCCAAAAGTTGGGTAGCTTGCCCTATGATACATGTGTCCAAAAAACTCACATAATTAGGTTTCAATGCTATTATTGTCTTCAAAGAATATTTGTGTATATAATTACTTTTTTGGATTCCTTGTTGAAAGTTGAAAGGGCTACAAGAACTTTTTACAATAAAAAAAGTAATATCCCTTGAGATTGGATTACGGCATTATAAGTGATTATAATCAAGGTCATGTAATATGGAAGTTCCATACCTGGGTGTCAAATTTATACCCTAATCAAAATACTTGAAAATTTCAAGAAAGTGAGCATAAAAATTAAGTTAGGTCGGATATTTACTTAAGGGAATGGGACAAAAAAAGCGTTGTTCATCTGTATAGTCTCCCTGATTGTTGCAATATGGATTGCCTTCTAATCTGCACACATTGTAAACATGGTGAATTGAATACATCAGACAAACTAGGAACATCCGAACATGTGTTATCCTGAAACAAATTCGGTTACCAGTTGCCAAAAGTGGTTCTCAACTAGGAGGGGTCAAGGAGTTCCTCACCTAATGATTGTCAATATGTTAAGAACATCGATTCCCGCATGAAGCACATTGGTGATGCTGTTGTTCATGAGCGACAAAATGCTCAACGATCCTGGTGTACTACCACCTGGTATTTTAATTCCGAGAAAGCCATGCGCAGCAAGTTGGCCGATATCCAGTGTTCCATCAATTCCATTGTTGTTTAAGTACCTGCGATGTTCAGAAGTCTCAGACGTAATTATTCAAATAAAGTCACAATATAATATATACATGTGTATAGTTGATCAAATGTACTCCCCCCATAGGTACTATTAATTTATTAAAACAATGATATGATGTATAATCCACAGAACCATGCTCAAACTTTGAAAATTATATCTGCACACTACTACGCTACTAGCTCAAATTATTGCAGCTCCGATCAAAATCCTGCAAATAAAAACTTAAGAAAATTGTGCAACGTACAGTGCCTCAAGTGATCCGAGTTGTGAGACGTCCCATTCGGTAAGAGAGCCTCTCAACAGATTGTTAGATAAGTCTAAAATAGAAAGAGAGTTTGGGAGACTGCTGTTAAATATAGAGGAGAGAAAGAATGATCCCGTAAACCCATTCGTACTCAAATTCCTGCAGCAAACAGACCACTTCCATTAGATCCAATTGTGAGCTACAGATTTCTAAATCCAACTTTGAGCTTCAATTGTGATTAAAACCACAAGTTTAGACATAGTTCTCAGAGTCATCAAGACTTACAAAGATAGTAAGTAGGAAAGATTCGAAAGATCAGGAAGCGACCCGGTGAACTTGTTATCCGAAAAATCCCTGTCCAACACCACAACATTGCCTCCACTAAATCAGTGATCGTGACATGTCTTCAGTTCTCTGATTTAGACTTAAGTGCAATCGAGATTGATTGGAGGATACTGCAGCCATCACAGTCATTCGGTTGCCCCACACTTTGCGCTAAATTGTACACGTCCTCAAGATTCTAGTACATAAAAAAGGGGCAAGCTAATGGCTGAAAGCGCTTGAGAGCTCTAGAATCCGCGTACATGGCACTGGGTTACTTACAAAACCTGTAAATTCTTGGTGGTAGTGAGAGTTGGTACAGAGCCACTGAAGAGGTTGTGAGATAAATCCCTGCATTCCACCAAAGCCAAAATTTAGACATTGATTTCAAGGCTTATTTCGCTCTGGAATTTTGCATTTGAAAAGTATTCCAAAAGCTCGTAAATGAATTCACAGAATAATTCACAGAATAATTCACAGAATAATTCACAGAATAATTCACAGAATAAATGAATTCACAGAATGAGCTTCAATTTTGATTTATTAAAACCACGTGTTAGACATGGTTCTCAGAGTCACCACTTGAGACTTAAACAGAGCGTAAGGAGGAATCATTCGTAAGATCAGGAAACGACCCGTTCAACTTGTTACGTGACAAATCCCTGTCCAACACTACAACATTGTCTCCACTAACTCAGTGCTCGTGACATGTCTTCAGTTCTCTCATTCCTTAAGTACAATTGGTGATTGATTGAAAGAAACTGCGGTCGTCAGTCATTAAGTTGCCCCCACACTTGACACGTCCTCAAGATTCTCGTGCACAGAGAAGGAGCAACCTAATGGATGAAAGCGCGTGAGAGCTCTAGAACCCACGGACATGGTACTGGGCTACTTACAAAACCTGTAAGTTCCTCTTGTTAGTGAGAGTCGGTACAGAGCCATTGAAGAGGTTGTTGGATAAATCCCTGCATTCAACCAACGCCAAAAGTTAGACAGTCATTCAAGACTTATTTCGCACTGCAATTAAATTGCATTTAACAAATATTCCAGATATACTCGTAAATGCATTCAAAGAATAATACAAATTCCAAAAGTAAGTGTCTGTAAATGGCATCCAGATTCTTACAGATGGTTCAACTGTGTCAAATTCTCAAAGGCGTTTTGAGGAATCTCTCCCTCAAACTGGTTGCTGCCAAGAATTAGTGTCTCCAAGAAAATCATTCGTTCAATTTGAGCCGTTGGAAAGGACCCATTAAACCGATTGCCACTCAGGTCCCTGTCAAAAATGCCATAAATATCCCTCGAAACATAGCATGGTCATGACGTAACCACTATTGCGTTTACCTCGCAATGATCACATTAGCGAACAGAAAACTTCAAACTGAAGATAAACGTGATATTGGAGGAAAACATAGCAACAAGCACTTCAGGAAATATGCAGAAAGAAGCTAGCTCACAGTTTGAAGGGCCAGACAAGATTGTCAAGATTTGGAAGGTTGCCAGAAAAATTATTGTCATGAACATCACTGTCACCACAAAAAACGAATTAGCCTAACTGTTGAACGAGCAATCCACATGGGAAACTCAGCAGCTCTTTGAAAAAGCTACCAGAATTGCAGCAGAGAGGAGCTTGCAGAATTTTATTTTCATGCGAAAACAACCCACAGAAATCAGATCTTTGCAGCATAAGAGTCTTACAAAATGAAGAGGTTCGTGTTCTGAATCTGTGAAGGAAGTTGCCCTGTCAGTTGCGGGTTTCCAGTGAGCTCTCTGCAGCAAGCGCAAGAAATTAAGGGAGTTTTCAGGGTTTCGAGACTGTTCATTTCCTATGTTGAAGAAAGATGACATCTCCTTCGCAATGGCGAAGCAAAGCATTGTTGAGTAGTTCAGGATCGACTCACAACGTCGACAGAGTGGTGATATCTCCGATAGCCGCAGGCAACTCTCCTACGATTGATGCGTTGTTGAGAGTTCTGTAGTTCATGCCACCAAGAAAATAAGAAACTCTGAAAACCGGTGTAGCTGGTTCTACAAGAAAATCACCAAAGAGTCCCATAAGTATATCTGAGTGATCAAGGAATAGAGTAGAATCAGAGGATTGAGCTCTCACAAGCTGATGATGAAAGCTGAGCAGGTACTTTGGTCATCCGTAGCATTGTACTGGCAGTCGATGTTCGTCAGACACTGGACTCCACGATAATTAGGTGTAGGATTGTCAAGGGTCTGCGTGCAAGGATATTGTTGCGTGGTGTTCCAGCCTGCTAAATTGTTCTCCATGTCGGGGGTGTAATTCCATGCTGTATAAATGGATTGCAGAGCATCCACTGGCAAGTAACACACATACCCACATAAAAACAGTTTGAATTAGATTGTCCAATAAGTCTCCGTACAGGTTGATTTTGCAGCAATACCACGCAGCTCTATGGTTTACCAAAAAATCTTTCATAGCCGTGCCGGTCGCTCCAGATAGTTTGCAGTTTTCGACACCAACAATAAAAGAGCTGATACTTACACTGTGTGGCATCGTACACCTGCCACCGTATGGTTTGCGACACGGAGTTGCGAACTGCAAACAAGAGATGCAGAGCTACTACTACGAAGTAACGGACTTGCGGAATTAGCAAGCTCCGACAATCCTCGACTCCCAATTTACACCTCATCGTTAAATTTGCACGGTTCAACGAAAATTTGAAGACCGTCGACCATGCCATGCTCGAAAGCTCACGCAGCTCAATATCTTGGAGAGGTCCGCCACAATCGTTCAGGTGTCCAATGAAAAATTTGAAGACCGTCGAATTAGGGTTTATACAGCGTGCTCGGTATTTTTCTCTTCAGGGAAAGACTGCTGGTGCGAAGCAAATCTGGCTACTACGATATCCAGCAATGACAAGTTAACTGAGTTCCACAGCTTCAGATGTCTGCGCATGTTTTTCAATTTCAAAACCTGAAGCAGCGTCCGGGAGATTTGGTCAACAAGGTGAATTGAAGAAAACATAACATTCAGTAGCTCCACAGTGATGGTGTGGAATGTTCCACAGTCAACAGTCATTTGCACCCTGAGTCATTTGCACCCTGAGGTGCTATTCGCATGTAGGACCGGACCGGATGGGGAGCTCAGGCACCAAGCTTTGAGGTCCGGTCCAAGCTTACATCATGTTTGCGGATGTAAACAGGTTCTCCAAATAAAATATCCACTTTTTTTTATTAACATTTAAGATTGTGTGACACGTGTCAACCAATGAATGAGGCGGGCCACAAAGACAAGTCTTCAAACAAGAGAGACACAGGAGAGACAAGGAGACTAATTGGAGAATATTTTTATGGAAATAGTAAGTCGGGTTGATGGGAAGGAGAGCGGGTTTGCAAATCCTAAATTCAAGGATGGAAGAGCCAAGGATGGAAGAGCCAAGGATGGAAGAGCCAGGAGGGACCGGAGCTCCATATAGGAAATCAAGTTCACATATAGGAGAACCCCTGAGCCCGGATGGAGGTCCGGTCCGCTCCTTCATGCGAACAGACCTGAGGACTGTTGATTGTGGAAGATTCCACACCGTTGTCTCTACAGTAAGCAAAGGCAGTGCTAGGATGGCTACTGAATGTCATCGGCTGATGCCATTTTTTTCTCGACTTGGAAATGAAATGTTTCTCTCTGTAGATATCTGCTTACACAGGAGTCTTTCTGGTCAGCATTGATCTCAAAGAGATGATAAATAGACCCGTCACTTGCGTCGCACATATTACTCGTTCTTCTTCTTAAAAAGGCAACAAAGTTTTTTCAAACTTCTGAAACAGTATTTATTTTTGGACAACTGGTTTTTAGTTACCACCTCAACTCACGAATACGACTGCCAAGCGACTTAGAGAATCATTTCAATCTCATTCTAAGATGCCTATAGTTTTTGACCCAAATTCCAACTTGAAACAGAGTATACAGTGATGTGGGCGAGGTGAGGTGGTAACAGACACAGCATAATGTGAGTGCYGTTCTTGGCAACAAGCCTGGTTCTCCAGTGAAGACCCTGATCCAGAACTCATGTTCGTCCTAATGCAAAACCTCAAATGTCCTACTGCACAATATCGCTTATAATGCAAGTTCCAGCATAAATCAACTTATTCTTAAGTTCCATAAAATCTTTGATAGCAACTTTGCTCCGAAGGGAAGGGCAAAAAAATTAAGAGCCATTGTCCGTTTTTCTGCCAAAATAGATACGATACTATGACGGACTGATTTCAACGATCAAAACGAGAAATCAGTTGCATAATCTATGACAGTCAACAAGAGCATGGTCACCGTTAAGTGACATTTCAATCTTTTTGATTTAAGCGAAATTGCTTTCTCAACATATCTTCATATCAGCTCTCCTCACCGATCACTACGTAGGTTACAGGAAATCGGAACATTCTCATTCTCTGGTATAAAAATTTGAACGTTTTTTAATCTTTGCACTTACTTACAGATCAAGAAAAGAGAATTTAGACACAGAGCCGAAAAGATTGCAGTGTAAGGCAATCAGAAAAGCGATTGAAAATTGTGAGAACGACAAAATTTCGTTCTCCAGCATTAAAATTCACTACTCCGCATTAAAGAATTAGAAAAAATCAGGTCTTTAAACACGCACTCCCAGCAACGTAGAGTTTCAACCTCGTCATAATCAGGCTCATATAAAGAAAAAATGACACCTCCTCAAACCTCTGCGCGAACACCCCCAGTGAATGGCACGGCAAAACACTCCACATTTCCAACAGAATTTCAAATACAAAATCACGTAATCAATGCAATACAATCAAACTTAACAAAAAAAGAAAAAGAAAAAAGAAACAACCCCAACTGCAAAGCTTACTATTGTATTAAAAATCATCGCGTATTCACCAATCCCGAAAGTCTATGTAAGAAGAGACGCGATCATGTAGCCTTGAGTCTCTTACCTCGACCAAAAATCTGCCGTGTTAGAAATGTGACCAGGAGAAACCTCGTCAAAATCAAACCTCGCAAACCTCTGCTCCATCACTACTCATGAATGGAAAGGTAAAAACACTCCACATTTGCAAGAGAACTTCAATGATAAGTGGACGCAATTCCTCAACAAAACGAAACACAATCAAGAAAACGAAACAACCGCACCTGCAAAGCCTTCTACAACCATCGCGTTTTCACCAATCCCGAACATTCAATGTAAAGAAATGTGATCACGCAGCCTCGAATCTCTACCCTCGCTCTAGTCATTTTCTTAATACTTTTGAATGAAAACTCTCATAAAAAGTCAGCATTATACCCCGAAAATTTATCAAAAATTGTAGGAAACTTGGTAGCGTCCACATGATCTATCGATCGATCAATCAATAAAATGAAGGAGAAGAGAAAGGAATCGGGACAAAGGAGAGGCCGGACGGGGAGGAAGACGTACTGTACGTACATCAAGAAGAAGACGAGATGGAATGTGAAACAAGCGTTGGAGGACGGCGCGGTTGAAGTGGTGGAGCCATGCCGACCGCCGCCGCTTGTGCTGGCCATGGCCTCCGCGACGGGGTGGCGATCAGTGAAAGCAAATGGTTTGCGCAGAGCCGGAGCTGCTGCTGCGAGTCTGCGACGGAGAAGCTCGAGTTGCAAGCGCAAGACGGAAGAAAACAGTCAGAGGTGAATCAGACTTCAGTTCAGCGATGAAGTCATGTAACTCTAAGTTAGCTGACTTGGAGGTAAGGTAAGACAGCCCATTGTGGTCAGAATTTGGAGTTTGGCCTCAATTTTTTCCCCACTCAACCCCTAAGAGCATCCCCACCAGGTGTTTCGTATCCCTTTCTTTAATTTTTTTTGAGACCTCGTATACAAATGAGACTTGGCAAGTTCTCCAGAAGAGGCCCGCAATACAGAATTGGGGTGCAACTTTTTGCGAGTTCTCTAAAATTTAGGGATATAGAACGTGGAAAAGCTTGGTGCGGTGAAGGTTTCGTATCCCTATCTCTATTTGAGGTTCTCTCCCTAAATTTTTAGGAAATTTTTAGGGATAGGGAACTCACTAGTGGGGTTGCTCTAAGCGTTCAGACTCATTTGCAGAATTGACAATTTTGGAAAAATCATTATAAAGTATCATTTGGAAGAATATTTTGGAATTGAGATGGAAATAAAAGTTGTAGAGTTTGAGTTTTAGGTTCTATCCATAGTGTTAGATTCATCAATGCTATCACCAATATTTTTCTATAAATTTTGAAAGGGGAAATTCAATATTTCTTGAAAATTCAATTACAAGCAAAATATTTTCATTTTTTGAGTAAATTTTGTTTGAAAGAATTTGAAATGAGGTTCTCTTGACATGGTGATTTTTGGAATTTTTATGTTCTTTGATTCTATAACCTCGTTTTTGCAATTCCAAGTTTGAACTAGAGTCAATGCAAGTCAACCTCTTGACAATCTTCCAAGTTTGTAATTTTAGAAAAATATGTGCTCTAGTAACAACAAATCCAACCCTTGGATAGGGTCTCTAAAAATTAGGATGACTTTCATCCAAGTTGTAATGCAAAAGAAATCTAATTTCGAATCTGTACATTGTCCAGAAAGTGGACGTCGGAGCGCTCTAGGGTTAAAGACAAGTGCAAAAAGTAGCAAGTGCAATTGAAATTATATTTTTTTGATAAAGTATGAATTTGCTAGGAATTTTTGAAGTGATCAGTTTTCCATGGCCCAATATGGTCTATAGACCCCTCCATAGCCAACAAAATATGATCCATGATGGTCATCTCACTACCTAATGCAATCAGAATATTTTCTAACATGGATGCCTAAAAAATCAATCCTTGTAATGAATTTCACACTGAAAAGTTGGAAGTGCCTTCTGTGGTCATTAATCACTATCATGTATGACATTGATTGTGGCCCAAATCTCACAAAACTAAAAAAATCACAATGGGGCCACTTCATAGGTGACCACTATTAGAAGAAATAACGGCAATGGGTTGTCTTACCTTATGTTCACACTTAATGTTAGGGGTGATGTTTGTAATGTGGATCTAGTCCAGAAATAGGTCTAAATTTGTTCCTCAGACTCTCATTAACAACACTCTTTAACATCAATTGTGAACATACCTTTGGTTGTAACCAGTGTTGGACGTGAGTGTCACTACAATCCAGGTATCATCTTGGTTCTCAATACTGTTATTCCAACCCCAGATTATGCAGGTTTCAAAATTTGTAGACTATTAAGAGTGTGCCCTTGTCAAGAGTTTTTTTGACAATACCAAGAACCTAACCAAGGATGCATAGTCTGGCAGATTTTAATATAACAAAAAAAAAAAAATAACTAACTAACTTAAAGGTATTGGATGGATATATACTACGGTAGAACCTCTTTAAGGCAATCCATATAGAGTTCCCTAAATGCTCAAGGTACCAAATTCTAGTGTAGACAAAACTTTGAAGTTAAATAATTCCCTTTCTTATTACTATTTGTAGTAGATTATATTTTTGAATTTTTTTTTTCAAAAGTTCTTTTTGAAGCCTATTTTTAGCATCAAAAATCCAATTTTGAAAATAAATATATATGTTTCTTCTATTGAAGATTTTGTACATGGGAGTTCATTGCATATCTTGATTTTTAGTATTGAAGGCTCTTCAATATGAGTGTCAAATACACTAGATCTTGGAGAATAAATCACATTAGAAATTCATTTAAAAAAATGGAATTGGAGAGGCAACCCATTTCTGATCAAATAAGAAATTGTGCATATTTGGATCACAAGTTTTTTGAATGTGGAATTTTTCCCATGTACACCAAAAATATTTTTTCATCATTCCAAAATTCTTTGCAAATGGTGCTCCCTTAAGGGAAAATCTAGAACTCACTTGCAATAGGTAATCAAAAATCCCTCTCTTGGAAAGTTGAATTTCCATATTGTGAAGCACCTCACAAAGATTCATGACCTAACTTTTCAGAAAAGGTACTCGGTAGTACTAAAAAACACCAAAACTACAAGTGTGACATATTATCAAAATTTATATTCGGTCATCTAAAATTGAAAAAATTCAACTTTATTTTCCAAACCATTGGAAAGCTTGCTTCCAAATTTCTTGTTCTTTCCAGCATTTTTGCAAAGTTATGGGCAAAACCAATTTGTTTCATGACGTTGAGACAAAAAATAGGACAAGTGTTTCTTGCAAGGTTTCTTGGGCAATCACCCTTGACTAAATTTAATTGAAACCTTCGTTTTCAGGATATTTTATTGTGGTATTTTTATTTTATTATAAATATATAGTACTACCTTTAAATGCACAGTAATCAACAAGAGTTTTTTGCTTTCACCATATATCTTGCAATCTATACATCCAAAGTTTTTGAAATATCGTCCACTATTATTCATATAGGTCTAGTGCAAGCTTTTGCAAATGAATATGAAAAAAAATGGTTAACTTTTACATTTTGCAACAAAAATGGCAAACATTGAGTATTTTTGGCAAACACAATTGTAGAAATTTATAATTAAAGTGTGCAGTTAGACTTGTGTTGATTAAAAAGTGAGTTATAGATGACATCGTTGTAAAGATGAAGAAGGGTTTAAAATATAACCATAGTACAATAAATCAAGCAGCCATATATTAATATTAAGTAGCAATGATAAAGTTTTATTTTCTTAATAATGTATCTTTATTCATTAGACTATTTATTGGATGCCTTTTGGAGTTGCTTCTTTTTGGAGCAAGAAAATCTTTTTCACAAATTTGCATTTGGATATTTGAGGTCTTGTAGTATAAATTCTTCAATTAGTTAGTGATATATTTCACATTCAAGAGTTTGTTTACAAAGAAACTATAAATTCAAAACCTTCACTATTTCCTTCACTTTGATTTCTAATTATATCGAAGATTAAGGTGTCATGCATGCATATTGTGATTTTCAAGAGTTTGAGATATGTTCAACCCTTAATGTTCCATGTGATATTAAACTAGGGTGAAAATTACCACCTTGGTGCTATCACATTGAAGGTTTCAATTAAATTTGAAACTTCAATTTCCTAGTTTCTAAATTTTTTTTTGTTGTGTTTGAATTATCCTTAGGATTAGTGGGTGGGGTGGGTGGATTGCAAGAAACCCTTGTAGTATTTCTTGTCATACGTCACAAATTGATCCTACTTTTTGGCCATAATTTTTGTATTCTTACTCAAAATTTACAAAGAAAGTATTCATGACTAGTGTATACCTTTTTCAATATTTTGTAATATTCTAACTATATGTTATCATCTACAAAAATCCCCCAATTTTATATCTATTCACAGTACTGAGTTTTGGAGTTTTTTCTACAGAGTGCAGTAGTATCGAAACTTCCAAGAAAAAGGGATTTGGAGCAAAAATTTGAAGGAAATGGTCTTCTTATAGACTTATAGCTATTGTCCACAATAATACTAAAAATAATTAACTTTATATGGTGTGGAAGTCTAGAAAAAAGATTCATTTAGTTGGCATGTCAAAATATGTAAAATATTATTTTTGGAGTTTTTTTTGCAGAATGACTATCTTCATAGAGTTGTTACAATAGGACAATTTTTGTTTTATTTAATAGTCTATTCTAATTTTTATTATTTAAAACATCAAAATAATTATTAACCTTCTTGAGATTTGACACTTTTCTAGTTCTCCTCCTTAGAGAATTTCCTATGTTTTTCCTTTGTTGGTTAATGTAGTCTTGATTTTTGAGGGCGTGTGCATTAGCCATATGTTTTTTTAATCTTATTTTCCAAGGTTCCATGACATTGTTTTCACCCAAAATGCTCCCAAACTGCCATTTTTAGTGCTAATAGCAAATTCTTGAAAAAACCTAGTTATTGACCCATGTAACCATAGGATCTTGTAGTATACTAACTTGAAAACATGTGGTAAAAATTTCAGATATTTTCACTGCATGGAGTGCAAGATGAAAGCATTCAAATTCACTAAGATCAATTTTTTGGCCCAGCAAAAAACAAGGCTACTCCACTTTTCTATGAAAAAATGTTCATAATGTTGGTGCTTCATTAGGTTCTTTTTCCTAGACAAGTTGGCCACATGCTTGAAAAAATTTAGATCAAATGGAATTGTACAACATATAGGAAAAAAATACTAAGTATACAACAATAGAGACTGATTCAAAATACAAAATTGTTAAGAATTTAATTTTGGAATTGAAAAATGCCAATCCCAATGGTTGAAATGTTGTAATGGTCAATCTACATACTATGATTTATTTATTTTTTCCCCAAATTTTTGAAAATTGAGTGAGATAAAAGACTAGAAAGTTTATTTTAGTTGACAATCCATAACTGCCCTCAAACAAAAAAAACTCATAACTTTTGATTTATTGATCAAATTGGAATGATTCAAAGCTTTCCATGTACATATAACTCTAGAAAATCAATTTCAAATTTTTGTTTTTGAAAATAATGATTTTTTCAAATCTACCCGGACTGCTCGTTTGAAGAAAAAAGTAACATATTAGGCCATAACTTTTGACTCATATTTCCAAATGTCATGAAATTTAGTGCATGTCAAAGATATTCCCTATCCCCACCTCTCATCAAAATTTAGGCTGAAAATATGGAAATCTCCAGTCACACATGCCTGCCCAAAATTTCTATGTATCCAAAAATCGCATGTTGGTATTTTAAGGGTTAAACAAAATTCTAATTTCTGAATACTCCAGAAAAAATCATGAGTATTGTTAACCCCTGAAGGACCAACATGCATTTTTTGGCAACATAGAAATTTTGGACAGGTACATGTGACTGAGGATTTGCATATTTTGGGCTGAAATTTTAAGAGAATGTGGGTACAAGGAATATCTTTCATAGGCACAAATTTCATGACATTATGAGTCAAAGGTAATTGCATAATATGTTGTTTGTTTCTCAAATCAGGTAGTCCGGGCAGATCTGAAAAATCACTATTTTCAGAAATTAAAATTTTAAATTTTTTCTTCGGATTTATATTTAGTCAAAAAACTTTGAATCATTGCATTTCAGTAGTTGAGATGAAAGTTATGAGGCTTTTTAGTTTGTGGGTAGTTATGGAATTCCTACACCAAAAAAGACTTTGAAGTCCTCTATTTTACTGAAATTTCAATATTTTTGAAAAAAAAATAATGCCATTGGATGTAGATTGTTTATTACAACAATTCAACCATTTGGATTGGAGATTTTGAATTTTATAACTAATTCATTAACAATTTAGTATTTTGAATCATTCTCTACTTCTTTCTACTTACTATTTTTTTCCTATTTGTTGTATAACTCCAAATGATCTGAAAATTTTCATGTATGTAGCCAACTTGCCCAGAAGAATGAATCCACAGAAGCACAACCATTTTGGACGTTTTTTCATAATAATCTGACCTTGTGAAGTGCAGCTGCCCGGTTTTTCGCATGGCCAAAAAAAGATTTTTGCCACTTCAAATGCTAATATCTTGCAATCTATATGGTGGAAGTTTCTAAAATTCTTTCCACATATTCTCAAACTAGAGTACTACAAGATCCTAAGGTTACATGTGTCAAAAAATGATGTTTTTCAAAAATTTGGTACTTGTACTAGAAATGGCAGTTTTGAAGCATTTTTGGTGAGAACATAGTCAAGGACATTTAGGGGTTAAAATTTGTACCAAATAGTAGAGGTGTTTTCTACAATCACCCTTAGATAGGATTTTATAAGACAAAAAAAGACAATCATATTTTCTAAGGAAGGCTCACTACATGCCAGTGAAGTTTTCAATTAATTAAAACATTTAATTAAATTCAAAATGATAATTTAATTTGTGGTAAGTAATGGTGTACATGTAACAACAGACCTAATTATACTTAATATTAACCGTAATTATACTCAATATTAACCGTAATTCAACACTGAAGACACAAAGATCCCAATGCATGACTTTCTTTTTTTCTAATGAATCAAAATATGCACCTATTGTCCAAAAATTGAATCGTATTTGATTGAAAATCCATCATTGAGGCCGTGTCTTGCTAGTGTTAAGCATTGACCCAAGCATTGAGCACACATTGAACCACTTCATTGCAAGTTCATAATCCATTGTAAGGCTATAAGTTTAAAAAAGGAGTATTTTTCTACTATTTGATTTGAAAGCTTTTCCTTAAAAATGAAAAGACAAGAACTACAACCATGTAACTTGGCTAAAAATGATCTATTTTTTAGACCATTGAAAGATTCCTTTCTCATTTGTGTAGTTATCGATAAGTAATAAATTCAATACAGAAAAACATTGAACTAAGGACGATGCACTTGAAAAGTGGCTAATAGATGAGTTTCCACATCATTTTGGAGTTGGCACCTATTGCTAAAAAAATCAAATCTTTTTGGCAAAATTCAATTATGAAAGGTCTCATCTATTAGGAGTTGAAGCTTGCAATGCTTTGTAAGCTCCATCTTTTGATAGGTCATTAGGTCTTGTCTTCTTTGAAATGGAAGTTTTTGTGCCTTCATGGGCTCCTTGTCTTCTTTAAAATGGATGTTTTTGTGCCTTCATGGGCTCCGCTTCATGATAGGTCTCATCTTTTTAGGGTTCATGCTTTGGTTCTTCGCAGCCTCCGCCGCGTGATAGCTAAAGTCCTTTTAGGGTTAACGTTGTTTAGGGTTCACATTCTTGAGCTTTGTGGGCTCTGCTGTGCAAGAGCTCATGTCTTTTTAGGGTCAACATTATGTGCATGTGCTTTCATGATCTCTGTAGTGCGACAAGTTGTGTCTTCTTAGGTTAATGTTGCACGATAGGTCTTGTCCTCTTAGAAGGTTTCCTACTTCATGGGCTCTCCATCACCAATTGTGTTGGCTGCTTCAAGTGTGTGAAGAGAATTGTGGGGCAATGCCGCAATGTGTAGGGGTGCCCCTTGATATTCCCATTCATTCTAAGATAAGGTAAGGGACCTAACCATGATCAAGCATTAGTAGAGCATGGCACAAATAGGAACTCTAATATATCACCTATACGTAAACTGAAGACAGTATGACCCCTTCCTTTGTGTTGTTTCTAATGTGTTCCAAAACAAACCTCTTTAGTGAAAACTTATAGTTGGTGCAGCTGTGTCGAAAGAACTCTGCTTAGTGCCCTTTTGCAGCTTCAACTAACTTTGGGTGTTTCATGCATTCCAGCTTTTGCAGCTTCAACTAACTTTGGGTGTTTCATGCATTCCACCGTCTGCGCCTGTTCCTTTCTTACCCTTGTTGGAACACACAAGGAGCCGGATCCAACGACATGAGCATCTTTGGGACGAATAMGTGCTGCGTCTTTGTAGAATGTGAATGTTTCGGAGGCTTTCGATCCGGCCGGTCTTCGCCATAATTCATGCATCACGTCATGATTTGCGAAGGCTGGTAACAGTCTTCAATCTTCTTAGCTTCAGTTTCTGTAGCAGAGTAATGATTTCCAATTACTCCCTTTGGCTTGTAGGGATGATTGTCTTGATTGCATGCGTGCGTCTATACATCAACCCTACCGAATGACAACTTCCTGGAGTTATACACTGATATTCAGTACACGCCTGCCAACGTCACAGGCTTAGTACGTAGATAGCTCTTGGTCGAAGTGGAATTTGGTTGCCTTCACGTTGAGATTGAAGACTCTGGTTCACTTTGGACGGGATGGGATTATTTGGTGCAACCCAGAACGATTATGGGCAGAGCTAGTCTGGCTGCTTCTCGACTTCATTGAATGTGGACATGGCGTGGTGCTCACTAGCTGGACTTTGCACAGCACCCAACGGACTGCTTAATTTGTTCCGGTACGTACTTTAATTGAAAGCTAAGCCCCCATGTTCTCCATGTTTTTTGGTGTGCTTTCGAATCCCAGTCTTAGTTACTGATCAATGGCGTTGTTTTTGTGAAATCAGAACTGCAAATGATTGTGCACGGACCCTAGGCTACGGAACGGAGTTTGAGAAAGTTCTGGCTTTCTAGCTCAGCGACAGCGTAAGCAAGTTTGCAGCGACTCGCAAGCTTGCAAAGCGGAGAGGTTTCAGTACAAGATGTTGACGAGGAGCAAGAAGACACGCACCGCTGGGAAGGACAAATCCAGTCCAAAAAACTCGAACCAGGAATGTTCTACCGTTCGTGGTAGCGATGCCGTGGGGAAGATGAACCAGGGCGGAACAAGTGCCGGCCCGGAAGACGATTGTGAGCGAACGGATTATCTGCAAGTGGCATGGCTCTTGCGAGAGAAGCTCAACGACCTCATTGACGGGGACAAGCCGCCGAGAGAACTTGCGGAATCAAGGTTACGAAGCTTACTCGACATGGCTTCTTCACGGAACATTGTTGCAGTGCATCCAAAGATGCTGAATCCGGTTCTTTGGAGAACTCTTCCAAAGGAGCTGCTGCTTCTGGTCTTGGCACGTCTGCCGGTGCCTGACATCACTCGCTTACGCAGTCTCTCGAGGGAGTGGAGGAGTGACATGGCCAACGTGAACTCGGACATGAACCGGACCATTCACGAAGCCAGTCCCACCACGGTCACACTTCTTTCGCATTCTTGCAGAGAGAAGTTCTTTGTAACAATCTATGATATCAACAAAGGCAGATGGCAAGATGCCTATCACCTCCGTCTACAAAGGCCCTGGAACAATGATTGGCCACAGTGGCCCTTCATGTGGACCGCAGTGGATGCGTGTGATGGCGGATTGGTATGCTTTCTCCTCCAACGGAAACCCACAGAGCACGATCGCGTGTGCATTGTTGTGGTGAATCTCTTCACTCGAGTTCAGCATGAGCTCCCGCCTCCGCACTATCAGTACTCCGCTTTGCCTGCAATGGTGCACATCCAAGTGGACTTTGAACAAACCAAATGCTACCAGGTTTGTTTGGCAGCCTACGTGAACAGCCGCCCGACTGTAGAGTATTATGATTCTGGTACAAGGCAGTGGACCCAAGCCGCGCCGCCGTCATGTGGTTCTCCATCGCGTGGATTCATTTTAGGCCGTGTCTACAATTGGATTGGTGTGCGAGGTTGGTGTCGCAGGTTCACTGCAACTCCAGGTGCATTTCTCTTCGAGGAAGGCAAACTGGTGCGTTATTACAATCTGAACGTAAACCCTTTGGCAGGAATGCCGTGTGTGATTGACTCGGTGCTTGTGAAGGACCGATTATTTGTGTTGCAAGGGGAACCGACGCAAACGCAAGCGCAAACGGGTCACGCTGCATCCTGCTCTCATCGCAGAAGAAGGGTTCTCCACGACTTTTGTATCACGGAGTATCATCTGCAAAACCAGACGACGGAGACTTGGGTGCGAGGGAAATCGTACGAATGCCCTGCTTTTGCGAAGCGACTACTACTGGAGGTTTTTCCGCCCTGCGTCTTCGTGCGTGCGATGGTTTTCTGATGGTCATTGTCAAGCGTGGTCCGATCAGTCCGCATTTCTGGCTTCTGGATTTATGCACCAGCGAGTGGAGGAACCTCCCCGAACATGCCACTTCCGTGGGGTTGCACAGGCCTGAGGCTTTGCTGTGCAGGGCCTTCTGGAATGTGATTCCGTAGAACGTTGAAGGGGAACATTTGCACGATGCAAGACGCGGTCCAGCTGGTGCTACTAACTGCAACAAGTTTGATCTGACTGGACTGATCAAATTTATGAATGTAGAGACTATTGATATGGTAAGACGGTGACTGTGCAAGTACTCCAATTACTTTTATGTTCAATTGATGTAAGTAGAGAATGTAAATTAATTTGGGCTTGCTTCAGGAGGATTGGGTGTTTCGTTTTTTTCTCTTCCAACACATGAGCACTGCAGTGGAGAATTCTAGGTGCTACTTGTGAACATTAATGCTGACACTCTTTTCATTGCTTTAATTATGCTGTCTCAAAGCTGTGAAAGTTGTTGAAGGATTCGGGCTGGCATTGCTGCAATGTTTCTCAATGAGCCTGATGATTGCGTGTGTCAATCCTTCGTTACTTGCTTGGTTTTTGATGAAGTTAGTCACGGACCTTAGTATTTGTAAGAAAAGGTAAGGTAGAACCTTACACTTGAAATCGTCGAAATAGGATAAGAATTAGGGTTGATGCAACACGCTTATATTGTCCTTGACATACTGGTCTTCAACTTCCTCAACAACGCTTACACGGTGCCTAAGGAGGGAATGTTCGTAAGATCAGGAAGCGACCCGGTGAAATTGTTACGCGACAAATCCATGTCCAATACCACAACATTGTCTCCACCAACTCATATGTCTTCAGTTCTCTGATTTCTGAAGTACATTCGTGAGTGATTGGAAGATACTTCAGCCTTCAAACAGTCATTAGGTTGCCCCCACACTAGCTTGATACTAAAATGTGCACGTCCTCAAGATTCTAGTGCATAGAGAAGGGGCAAGCTAATGGCTGGAAGAGCGTGAAAGCTCTAGAAACCACGTGGCACTGGGCTACTTACAAAACCTGTAAGTTCTTGATGGTAGTGAGAGTCGGTACAGAGCCATTGAAGAGAGGTTGTTGGATAAATCCCTGAATTCAACCAAAGCCAAAATGTAKACATTAAAGACTTACTTGGCTCTAGAATTTTGAATTTGAAAAGTATTTCAAAAGCTCGTAAATGCATTCAAAGAACCATACAAATTCCAAAAATAAGTGTCTGTAAATGGTATCCAGATTCTTACAGATGGTCCAACTGTGTCAAATTCTCAAAGGTGTTTTGAGGAATCTCTCCCTCAAACTGGTTGCTGCCAAGAATTCGTATCTGCAGATAATTCATTCGTTCAATTTGAGCCGTTGGGAAGGATTAAGCCATTAAACCGATTGCCACTCAGGTCCCTGTAAGAATGCCATAAATAACGTTGGAAACATCGCACGGAGAATCAGAGTAGCGCTTAGCAATGATCACATTAGCGATAGTTATCACTCCGAAAAACTTTAAAAAGTGAAGATAAACCTGTCATTCATTTGGAGGAAAACATAGAAACAAACACTCCAAAAAGTGTTCAGAAAGAAGCTAGCTCACAGTTTTAGGGGCGAGACAAGATTGTCAAGATTTGGAAGGTTGCCAGAAAAATTATCGTCATGAACATCAGTACTGTCACCACAAAAAACGAATTAGCCTAACTGTTGAAAGAGCAATCTACTTGAGAAACTCAGCAGTACTTCGAAAAAGCTATTGATCAGCATTGCAAAAGAGAGAGGAGATTGCAGAACATTATTTTCATGCGAAAACAACCCACAGAAATCAGAACATCGCATCATAAGAGCCTTACAAAATGCAGAGGTTCGTGTTCTGAATCTGTGAAGGAAGTTGCCTCGTCAGTTGCGGGTTTCCAGTGAGCTCTTTACAGCGAGCGCAAGAAATTTTTTCAGGGTTTTTCCAGGGTTTCGAGACTGTTGAGGAAAGATGAAATTTCCTCCGCAATGGCGAATCGAAGCAAAGCATTGTTGAGTAGTTCAGGATCGACTCAAAAGGAAAATTGCGAGAAGGGCAGCGTGGCACAAAACACTTTCATGTGAAAATTTTTACTATCTTCATAGAATTAGGGCTACCTAAAAATACGGAAGCAATTAAAGACACTAAATTTGACTTCCCATGATGATTGACATATGTGTGATCACTTTCGCAAAAAGAACGGATGAAAATTGGCGAGTATCCACTCACCAGATGAGTTCTTTGTCATCCAAAGGCCAATAAATGTCTGCCTCGTCCTACAACCGGGCGGGTCACCGTGGAAATCATGAATTCTGATACTGTGAGAATCATTCATTTGGTTTTAAAAATTTCAAAAGCAAGCATTGGAAGTCAAAGTAATGTAGAAGATCTTCCTTTTTCATACAAAATTTCGAGGATGACTAGTTGTATTTTTGTCCTACATAGGAAGATGCTCTCTCATTCATCGACCAGAAAATAGCCTCCGCGTAGTTTAGGGGTTAAGCTTGTGAGGACGTTGTTGACCGGAGTGGTYCATTTAACTATAGAAAAAAAGAATGCACCTATTGGTCCGAGAATCAATGAATTTTGGTGACTACTTTGGTCATGGGGGCCGCGTCTTTACAAGGTTAATGCAACTTTGTCTTCTTTATCAAGCACTATCCCATAGTCTATTGCAATATCTTTCAAGAATAGAATTGTTATCCTTCAATTGTTGAAAATTTCTAATTGTTCAAATGAAGTTGTTTAAAAATTATAAATTTTTTGAATTGAAAAGTTAATTTTTGAGGTCAAACATACTTGTATCCCTTGCAATGTAGAATATTAGTAACAAAAAACTAAAATCTTCTATCCTATAAAACTAAAGAGAACTAAAGAAAGAATTTACAATTAGTTAGGTGGATGAAAAGAACAAGATTATATGGGCTTGAGACATGTTTGCATTCATCTATTGTTTGAAACTTGATCATTTGGTCCTTAAAAGGTTAAAGTAACGGTTTCATTGAGTAACGGGGAAAAGACATTGAGACCAAAAACTGGCTATGGATGACTATCAAACTTATTGTAGAGATGAAAAATGCGCCTATCAATGGTCCAAAATTTGGAATTTTTTTGGCCTTTTTGGACAAAACCTATAGTCCTTTAGGGATTAGGGATATGATAGAAATGTTTTCTCTATCAAATTATCCAACTATAGTTGAACTTCTCTTACTCCATGGAAAAGTTAGGGAGTAGTTTTTAGCAATATGCACATAAAGAAGCTCAAGTGCCAATTGTCTATTATGTCAACCTGCTCGTGTCATACAATAATTGTGTTGGATTGGTGGTTCATCTAAAAAATACAACAATGTTTGATACAAATAGCTCCATCAATGCTTAATGTAGCAAACTTTATTCACCTAAGGAATGCAAATAAAGAACTACATTCATTTATGCAAGTAGGAAATTTACATTATGAGAGGTTTGAATGTATCTGCAAGGCTTTCTTTTAATTATAAATTTTGAGACGGGGATAAATATGAAGTGTTCCTCCTACATAATAACATAATATTAAAATGCCATGGACAAGAGAGAAAGAGACAATAGTTGTTGTTATCAAATCAAAGAGCACAAGGTTTTATACAATACACTTGGTACAATATATCTATTAGAATTCAAAATTATCAGAAAATTAGCCATATAATGTTAAAACTACAAAGTTGGCTAAAAAAATTTTGGTAATTGAGTGCACTGGCGCACAAAATGTGAACCTTATGCAACCTCACTTCTCCAAGGAACACTTGTCCTATTTTTTGTCCCCCTCACCTTGAACAAGTGTTTTTTTGCTCACAACTTTTGCATTGTATGTCTATTCACATGAAATTTGAAAAGAAGGTACATATAATAGTTGTAAACATTGTTCAATATTTTTAATTAATTGGAAAAAATTTCAGCCCTGTAGAGGGCTATTAAGACTTCATTTTTGGCACCCCCGCAGTGCTAATATAGAAAAATAGAAAAATATTTTTTTTCAAAAAATATTTAAAATATTTAAAAAAATAGTAAAAAATAGTCAATTTGAAAAGAAGGTACATGTAATAGTTGTAAACATTGTTCAATATTTTTAATTAACTGGAAAAAATTTCAGCCCTGTAGAGGGCTATTAAAACTTCATTTTTGGCACCCCCGCAGTGCTAATATAGAAAAAGAAAAAAATATTTTTTTTCAAAAAATATTTAAAATATTTAAAAAAATAGTAAAAAATAGTCAATTTGATGTGGCGCTGATGTGGCGCTGATGTGGCACCAATAGTGCCACGTCAGATTCGAAAATTCGAAAAAATAAAAGATAATTTTTTATTTTTATTTTTTTTCTGTAATTGCACCGTAGGGGTGCAAAACTTGCAGTTTCTTTGAGGACTGAAAATTTTCCTTATGTTTACTTTGGTCATTTAGGGGGGACAGTCAACTATCTCAGACCCAAAAATGCAAAATTGAATCTCAAAATTGGCATAAAAAGACTTCTACTAAAGTTACACAAGGCCACAAAGAGATTTTAAAAATAATAAATAATTGTCCAGCTTCCACATGTGCTCAAAATGCTCTACTATTGTGCAAGTGTTGAGAACACAATTTTATTTTTTCAAAGATGAAAATGGTTGAGAAGGAGCATCTTTAAGTTAGAAAAAATAAATTTTGTTTGAAGAAGTTTTTGAATTTTTTTACTATATTTTAAAAATCAAACATCAAAGTATCCATGTTCTTAGTATTTTCCATCACTCTCAGAGTGTGCATAACTTTAAGAGGTAAATTTTTCTAGACTTGAATGTTCACACGTACAATCTTTTTTGAATGCTAAAATTACAAATCATTCATGTTTTATTTCATTTTTAAAGTCATAGTACTTGCACTCAAATACTATAACCGTTTTGAGCCAAAATCGGAAGTGTTTTTTGCAAAGACCCATCAACAACAATGTCAAGAGGTCACATTTAAGAACTATTCAACAATTTATCTCAAGCCTAGAGATTGGCTAAAAGGTCTAGAGCACATTTTGCCTTTCAAAATTCATAGTAATAAAATTCCAATTCATGCAATAAAATTACCAAATTTTTTGCAATCCCCATCAATTCTATCAATACACCTCTGATGAGATTTGTCTTACCTTGCACTGCTCTAGATTTGTCCAAAATTCCTTATTTGGTCGGTTATGGGTGGTTCAACCTTATTTTTGATAGTTTGTTTTAAAAGAATTCATTTTGAAGTCTAGTTTTAGAACCAAAAATTTGATTATTGAAAATGAATGTTTGTGATTTTCTATTCAAGATTTTGTGCAAGGATGTCCATTGCAAATCTTCATTTTTTTAGTAATGAAGGCTTTTGAAAATGAGATTTGAATTAAATACATGAAATAGATCTTGGAGAAAAAATCAAATTAGATTCATTTAAAAAAGTTGTAGAGTATATTTTGAGAAGGTGTAAATTGATTGTTGTAAAAATTCATATACTTCTAATGTATATCATGTCCTTTAATCTCCTTTCTAGATTTGACTTCAATTTTAGATTTGACTTGTGAAAAGAGGATTAAAAGACTTCAAATTACTTTCATAGTTTTAACACTGTCAATGATCAAACAATATAATCTTTCAATCTATAAAGTGATGTTGTTGCCATTTCTTTTCCCATGTGATCTCTAACATGTCTAGTTTGGATTTGTATATTAAAAAAATTGATGAAACTCATCAAAATGTTGTCTTTTTGTTCAATTTAGAGCAAACTCCAATAAGCTTAAAAATGCCTTGGTATTTAAGGGTTAAGGGGTTAATGGCATGAAAATCCAGAACAGAGGCTGTATGGACGGACAGGACGAGAGGATGAGAAAAAGTGGATGAAACACCAGACGAGAGCCTCTCTTCTTCCTTATCCGAACACTCTTGATAACTTCTGCATCTTCCTCCARAACTTGGGCTCCAGAACTTCATTGCAGCAAGAATTTGAGCAATTTAGGTTCTTCGCATTGCTGCCAATTTCGCAATGGCAGCCATGGCCGCCGCCACACACACACTCTCCACCACCTTCACCTCCCTCTCCCTCCAAGACTCTCCMAAATTCGCCTCGCTCTCATCCTCACAATCCATCGCATTCCGTTGCAATGCCTTGAAGAATGGCGTCTCCGTCGGGAAGCGCACCACCGTCTCTCCCATTGTCAGAGCTCCCGTTGTTAGAGCTTCAGCCTCCCTGGCTTCCGAAGCGGTCGAAAGTCCCGAGATGGAAGAGCGCCGGAGTTTGGAAGCTTGGGTGAAGCAGCAACTCCCCGGGGGGTTTGCAGCCGCGAGACTCATTGGCACCGGGAGAAGGAAGACAGCTGTGGCGAGGGTGGTGCTCGTGGAAGGAACGGGGAAGATTATAATTAATAACCGAACTGCGCAGGTATGCTAGGGTTTGGGATGCATTGTGGTGAAAATTTTGCTCTAGGGTATTTGGACGAAACAAAGAAATCTAGAAATTCACGGTAATCACAAGAGAGTATTCTCGCTTTGTTTGCCTGGGACGTACAAGTGCAATTGGAGGTCGGGAATCTTGTCCGTGGCGGGCAGCTGTTTGGAGTGGTTTCTCTTATTATTGAGCTATTGTCCCCATTTGTGTTGCGACGCATTGGGGTGAAATTTTTGCTATGGGAGAGGTTTCATGGTATTTGACCAAACAAAGAATTCTCGCTTTGCACGGTAATGTTTTTACAAGAGAGTATTCCCGCTTTGTATGCCTGGAACATGCAAGTGCAATTGGAGGTCGGGAATCTAGTCCGTGGCGGGCAGCTGTTTGGAGTGACTTCTCGCGTTCATGGAGCTATTGTCCCAATTTGTGTTGCGACGCATTGGAGTCAAGAATTGGGGATGGGAGAGGTTCTAGGGTAAAGGAGAGGCCTCGTTAACCATGCAGTACATTCGATGTTCCATTATTATACACATGAACTTTGATTTGGGTTGAGTGTATAAACTGTTAATTTATTGAGATTTCTTGGTTTGCAATTGATTTTTAGCTTAAGACGAGTTGCATCACATTGTGGACAAGAATTTGGGGATGGGAGAGGTTTTTAGGGTAAAGTAGAGGCTTCATTTAGCATACAGTATATTCAGTGTMCATTGACCAGACAGCTGAACTTTGAGTTGTGTTAAGTGTGTAATCACTTAATTTATTGACATTTCGTTTTTGCAATGGATTTAGCTTAACACAGAATAAGTAAAGCAAAATTGTAGATTGCGCGAGTTTGAGTTGTGTTTTTAGGGATAGGCTCAAAGTTCACCYGTTTGATGAATGGATTACTGTATGGTGAATGGAGACTCTACATTATTCGTACGTAACAAAACTATTCTCTTTTTGTATTCCCGGCATATACAATTGCARTTGTAGGTCTGGAATCCATTTTCATAACTGTTTTGAGTGGTTCTCTGATCATAGCAGGTGTTGTCCCCATTTTTAGAGGATTCTAATGCACTAATATATACATGTTATTTGGATATCTTATGAATGTGTTAAGAACCTCGAAAGTTTTGCTCATTGTGTGAGTAATTGAAGTAAGGCAGGGAATTCATTTGTAAGTCTTTTTGCTGGTTTGAGTGTTTCTCTTCCTAGAAGGGAATTTAGCTTTTTAGTGCCTGTCTCTATTTTTTTCTCTATTTTTGAGAGAGTTTTAATGGACTAAAATACATATTACTTGGATATTGTAGGAGCAAGTTATGAATGAGTAAAACAGGAAAACAGCTGCAGAGACAAAACCTACCAYCCTTTTTTCTTATTTACTAGATTCTGAATTTGTACTTGTTTTTGGTGTCATTTGCTCCACTGATGAACTAAAGGTATCACACAAGAACGGGTTTACTTCCTTCATCTGCTGTTTTTTTYYT